>OY997272.1:44346370-44576370 GCA_963921465.1 Triticum timopheevii | reverse complement strand
ACACACACACACACACACACACACACTACACGTACACTACACATGTACGTACACACATACACACACACACACACACATTTTTTACTTATTTTCTATTTTCTAATGTTTAGATGAATTAGAACTATCTAGTTTATTTTTAGAATGTTAGAAATGTTAATGTTAGATGAATTAGAAATGTTAATATTTAGTTGAACTAGTTGAATTAATATATAGATCGATCTAGTTTATTTTTAGTAAATGCTTAGTTGAACTAATTGAATTAATATAACTAGTTTATTTTTAGTAAATGCTTAGTTGAACTAGTTGAATTAATATATATAACTAGTTTATTTTTACTAAATGCTTAGTTGAACTAGTTGAATTAATATAACTAGTTTATTTTTAGTAAATGTTTAGTTGAACTAGTTGAATTAATATATAGAAATATTTTATTTTTAGTAAATGCTTAGTTGAACTAATTGAATTAATATAACTAGTTTATTTTTAGTAAATGCTTAGTTGAATTAATAGAAGTATTTGAATTAATTGAATTAGTAAGTGTTTAATGTTTCGCCTAATATGAACATAGAAAATGTCGTCTGACGACGGAAAAAATTTCATTATGTGCGAATACTGTGAAGACCAACGCGGCCAGTGCGACAGAAATTTCCTTGTTGATGATAGACGATTCAGCATCAAGCTGGATGAGACCTTCGAATTCGATACAGTAAGTCACAACGACAAGTCTGTTTTCGTAATTAAGCATGACTTATATATACTTCATTTGTCTGACTTATAATTTTTAATTTTCACTATTCTACTAGCGCATCCCCTGCCATGCAAGAATTTTTGTCTTGAATAAGATATGTTTCAAAGATATGGAAACTATGGAGGTAAAAAGAGTTTACCTCAAAACTGAGCATGGTTATACTTTCAACGTCAAAGTATACAATACACACACGTACACCTATTTTGAATGCAAAACTTGGCAAGCACTATGCAAGGCTTATGCATTTGAGCCTGGTATGGTTATCACCTTTGATATTCGTCCGGAAGATGATATTGAAGGTAATAGAGACATATGGGTCGATGTGCAGACGCCTCTAGTTCTACCATTATGTGAGTTCTTCTCAACTATATTTTTGTCTTTGATATTGCTATTCAAAAATAATTGACAACTAATTTCTATTGACAGCTTAGCTCCATTCAACCAAACATGTCCGGCGCTTGGTAGACAGGACCTACTACTGTCCCGGAGCTGAACTAAACTGCGAGGAGATAAGTCATTATGTTTCATGGCTTGAGGATCTTCATACTGTCAAGACAAATTTTCTTCCTGCATTTAGAAATGTTAGTACTCAAAACGTGCGACCAATAATGATGATATTGAACTACGGTCACATCTATTTAGGAATGATGGTAAGATATTTACTATTTGTCCTCAGTGCATATTTTGCATATATAATTTTTTTCCTAAACTTTCATTGCTAAGTATATTAATTAAGTACTACACGATGTTCTTCAACAGGGACTCCCGATGACAGTTGTGCCTCAGGAGATCGAGACTAAAGGTCGCATGTCAATTGTTAGCTTACGGCCAAGATATCCTGCATTGCACATGAATGCATTCAGGATTTCTAGAAGCGATGAATGCTTAATAGTGAAAGATTGGAGGAAAATTGTTAACGATCGCAGAGAAGTACTAGGGGGCAGCAATGAGAAGCGCAACCCACGATTAGGAGACAGGTTCATCTGCATGCTCCAGTATGATCAATCAGGAGAGCTATACATGTTCTATGCTATTTTACCAGAGAGAGAGTAGCTAGCAGGAGTGATTTAGCTAGTTCATGCTGCTCTTAGTACTTGTCCTTTCATGTCAGTGTTCTTCATTCTGAACTTAAGTGATTTGCTTTTGTGATGTTATATATGAACGCTTATAATATCATGACAATCATGTTGAACTCGATGATATTTTTGCTTCTGGTACAAGTGAATGATTCTTCTTTAAGCTAGTAGTGCTGGTGGTGATTAGATAGCTAGCGGTAATGCATGACTATGATGATTAATATGATGATGACGATGAGTTATTATATCATTTAATGAAAGAAACCGCATATTAGTTTCAGCTGGATGGATCCTACCTAAGTGATCAAGTATAATATGAATATGGCATATACTTGATCACTTAGCTAGCTAGCTAGTAGCTAGATATCCAATGCATCCAGTCGAAACTAATCCTTCACCTAATGATTTAACAACTCATTATAATGTAAAAAAATCACTAAATTAAATTGAAAACACAAAATTAAAGAAAAATAAAAAAAATACCCAAACATTTAGTACCGGTTGGTGTTACCAACCGGTACTAATGCCCTACACGCAAACGGGCCTGGCTCATGCCACGTGGTGGCACTTTAGCGCCGGTTCGTGACAAACCAGTACTAAAGGGGGGGGGGGGGGATCTTTAGTCCCCACTCTTTAGTGCCGGTTGGCGAACGAGCACTAAAGGCCGTCATGAACCGGCACTAAAGGCCGGTTCTGTACTAGTGTATGTATGCTTCTTTAAATTGTGTTATCTGATCATCAATTGGTGTTTGTAGCTGGACGACACAACACAGACGAAAGAGAAGTCCAGGATGTGTGGATTTTCTGGGCCCTCTTTGTTTGGATGTGGGAGCGTTTTGCTAGTGGGCCATCCTGAGAAAGATGTCCAGTGTCCATGGATGGAGTACGACGAAGAAGGTGACAGTACTTGATTTGGCCAAGCGGGGACAGATTGGTTGCATCATTTCATTAGATGGGATTGTTGCGTTGAAGGAAGTGGAAGTTTAGTACGGCGTCACCGCATGGAGACCGGGGATGTGACAGGAGGAGGAGCGACATTAAAGGGCTCCTCGCTGGGCAAAGGGCTCGGCTTCTTGGCGAGAGAGATTGTTCTGTAGTGTATCCCATGGGAGGGTTAGATAAAGAGGCATGCACGTTGGACAGTTTTCAAGGACTCCTTCAACATTTATGAGGATTAACGTGGAGTCTCAGATGGTGCTTCCAATCAACGGGGGTTTTAGGGGTGTGTTTTTTTCGTTTCTGTGATCAGATGGCCGGGTCTTCCAAGCGCTTTGGCAGAACGTCTGCGTGGTGTGCACGTGGAGGAAAGAGTGAGCAAGGCACCGCTCACCAGGAATATACTTGGTTGAAGTCATAAACCACCAGATGTAGAGAATCTCTAACTCGACACTCTCTAGAACAAGTCACACCAACTCAAATGCATGGAGCCAGTGTACACGCTCATTCGACCTCTAGAGCATGACTCTACACATTGCCCTTGCTTCTTTCTCCGAATCAAATTCCCAATGCATCTCATTCCTCGGATGTCGCACCATTGGACCACCAGAGACACCCATTGTCCTCATCATTTTTGCTCTGCTCCAACACTTGGCCATTCTCCCTCTAGCAACTACACATGACTGATGCACGTCAAACTAGTTATTTATAGATGGCCAGTGAATGCACGTACTGTGTGAGACTATTCCTCTTCTGAACTTCACATGCCAAATATTGTGGCCATTTATTTCTACGGTGGGTGCCGTTTATTTTAACAGTGAGTGATGATGTTCTTATGTGAATCGCTCATCTGCCTTATGACCAACCATACACCAAATATTGTTAGCAAAGCAGAACAAAGCAGTGAAAGCATAGTGGATAAACAACAAAACACTTCTTGCTTTTATTAAAGAAAATACAGGAACGTGTCCTACTGTTTATTTTTTGATAAAGGGCATTTCATTGAATTGAATTATCTGAAGGAAATATGCGCTAGAGGCAATAATAAAGTTATTATTTATTTCCTCATATCATGATAAATGTTTATTATTCATGCTAGAATTGTATTAACCGGAAACATAATACATGTGTAAATACATAGACAAACATAGTGTCACTAGTATGCCTCTACTTCACTAGCTCATTAATCAAACATGGTTAAGTTTTCTAACCATAGACATGAGTTGTCATTTGATTAACGGGATCACATCATTAGGAGAATGATGTGATTGACTTGACCCATTCCGTTAGCTTAGCACTTGATTGTTTAATATGTTGCTATTGCTTTCTTCATGACTTATACATGTTCCTATGACTATGAGATTACGCAACTCCCGTTTACCAGAGGAACACTTTGTGTGCTACCAAATGTCACAACGTAACTGGGTGATTATAAAGGTGCTCTACAGGTGTCTCCGAAGGTACTTGTTGAGTTGGCGTATTTCAAGATTATGATTTGTCACTCTGATTGTCGGAGAGGTATCTTTGGGCCCTCTCGGTAATGCACATCACTATAAGCCTTGCAAGCAATGTAGCTAATGAGTTAGTTACGGGATGATGCATTACATAACCACTAAAGAGACTTGCCGGTAACGAGATTGAACTAGGTATTGAGATACCGACGATCGAATCTCGGGCAAGTAACATATACCGATGACAAAGGGAAATACATATGTTGTTATGCGGTTTGACCGATAAAAATCTTCGTAGAATATGTGGGAACCAATATGAGCATCCAGGTTCCGCTATTGGTTATTGACCAGAGATGTTTCTCGGTCATATATACATAGTTCTCGAACCCGTAGGGTCCACACGCTTAAAGTTCGGTGACGATCGGTATTATGAGTTTTTGTGTTTTTATGTACCAAAGGTAGTTCAGAGTCTCGGATATGATCACGGACATGACAAGGAGTCTTGAAATGGTCAAGACGTAAAGATCGATATATTGGATGACTATGTTCGGACACCGAAAGTGTTTCGGGAGGTTTTGGACATTTACCGGAGTACCGGGGGGTTACCGGAACCCCCCGGGGAGTATATTGGGCCTAATGGGCCTTAGTGGGAGAAGAGGAGGGGCGACCAGGGCAGCCGCGCGCCCCTCCCCCTCTAGTACGAATTGGACAAGGAAGGGGGGTGGCGCCCCCCTTTTTCCTTCTCCTCCTCTCTCCCTTCCTTCCCTTCTGCTACTCCTACAAGGAAAGGAGGAGTCCTACTCCCAGTGGGAGTAGGACTCCCCCCTTGGCGTGCCCTCCTCTTAGCCGGCCGCCTCCCCCTTGCTCCTTTATATACGGGGCAGGGGGCACCTCTGGACACACAAGTTGATCTGTTGATCTCTCCCAGACGTGTGCGGTGCCCCCTCCACCATATTGCACCTTGGTCATATCATAGCGGTGCTTAGGCGAAGCCCTGCGTCGGTAGCAACATCATCACCGTCATCACGCCGTCGTGCTGACGGAACTCCCGTGAAGCTCTGCTAGATCGGAGTTCGCGGGACATCATTGAGCTGAACGTGTGCTGAACTCGGAGGTGCCGTACGTTCGGTACTTGGATCGGTCGGATCGGGAAGACGTACGACTACATCAACCGTGTTGTGCTAATGCTTCCGCTTTCGGTCTACGAGGGTACGTGGACAACACTCTTCCCTCTCGTTGCTATGCATCACCATGATCTTGCGTGTGCGTAGGAATTTTTTTGAAATTACTACGTTCTCCAACAGTGGCATCCGAGCCAGGTTTATGCGTAGATGTTATATGCACGAGTAGAGCACAAGTGAGTTGTGGTCGATACAAGTCATACTGCTTACCAACATGTCATACTTTGGTTCGGCGGTATTGTTGGATGAAGCGGCCCGGACCGACATTACGCGTACGCTTACGCGAGACTGGTTCTACCGACGTGCTTTGCACATAGGTGGCTGGCGGGTGGCAGTTTCTCCAACTTTAATTGAACCGAGTGTGGCTACGCTCGGTCCTTGAGAAGGTTAAAACATCACTAACTTGACGAAATATCGTTGTGGTTTTGATGCGTAGGTAAGAACGGTTCTTGCTCAGCCCGTAGCAGCCACGTAAAACTTGCAACAACAAAGTAGAGGACGTCTAACTTGTTTTTGCAGGGCATGTTGTGATGTGATATGGTCAAGACATGATGCTAAATTTTATTGTATGAGATGATCATGTTTTGTAACAAAGTTATCGGCAACTGGCAGGAGCCATATGGTTGTCGCTTTATTGTATGCAATGCAATCGCCCTGTAATTGCTTTACTTTATCACTAAGCGGTAGCGATAGTCGTAGAAGCAATAGTTGGCGAGACGACAATGATGCTATGATGGAGATCAAGGTGTCGCGCCGGTGACGATGGTGATCATGATGGTGCTTCGGAGAGGGAGATCACAAGCACAAAGATGATGATGGCCATATCATTTTCACTTATATTGATTGCATGTGATGTTTATCCTTTATGCATCTTATTTTGCTTTGATTGACGGTAGCATTATAAGATGATCTCTCACTAAATTTCAAGGTAAAAGTGTTCTCCCTGAGTATGCACCATTGCCAAAGTTCGTCGTGCCGAGACACCACGTGATGATCGGCTGTGATAAGCTCAACGTTCATCTACAACTGGTGCAAGCCAGTTTTGCACACGCAGAATACTCGGGTTAAACTTGACGATCCTAGCTTATGCAGATATGGCCTCAGAACACTGAGACTGAAAGGTTGAGCGTGAATCATATAGTAGATATGATCAAAATAGTTATGTTCACCATTGAAAACTACTCCATTTCACGTGATGATTGGTTATGGTTTAGTTGATTTGGATCACGTGATCATTTAGTTGATTAGAGAGATGTCTATCTAAGTGGGAGTTCTTAAGTAATATGATTAATTGAACTTGAATTTATCATGAACTTAGTACTTGATAGTATTTTTCTTGTCTATGTTGTTGTAGATAGATGGCCCATGCTGTGTTCCGTTGAATTTTAATGCGTTCCTTGAGAAAGCAAAGTTGAAAGATGATGGTAGCAATTACACGGATTGGGTCCGTAACTTGAGGATTATCCTCATTGCTGCACACAAGAATTACGTCCTGGAAGCACCGCTGGGTGCTAGGCCTGCTGCAGATGCAACTGACGACATTAAGAACGTCTGGCAGAGCAAAGCTGATGACTACTTGATAGTTCAGTGTGCCATGCTTCACGGCTTAGAACCGGGACTTCAACGACGTTTTGAATGTCATGGAGCATATGAGATGTTTTAGGAGTTGAAGTTAATATTTCAAGCAAATTCCCGGATTAAGAGATAAGAAGTCTCCAATAAGTTCTATAGCTGCAAGATGGAGGAGAATAGTTCTGTCAGTGAACATATACTCAAAATGTCTGGGTATAATAATCACTGGATTCAACTGGGAGTTAATCTTCCTGATGATAGTGTCATTGACAGAATTCTTCAATCACTGCCACCAAGCTACAAGAGCTTCGTGATGAACTATAATATGCATGTGACGCCCGGATAATTAAGCTACAGTGATCCCCCGCTAATGATGCCACGTCACCTCGGTTACTGTTGATAAACCCTAGATAATTCAAAACCGAAACAAATTCAAAATTTAATTACAGTAAAACAATAAAAGTTTTCAAACATTAAAATAAAATGTTCGGTTTGTACTAAATATTACATAGATAATTATGGTGTAGAAGGTACAGTTTTATAAAATGCATAAATATTTTAAATTGAATTAAAACAGAAAGGAAAAAAAAGAATAAAAAAAAAACCCCCACTGGCCCAAATGGGCCAAGCCCCCCACCTGGCCCAGCCGGCCAGCCTCCCTGGCCCGGCCCAAAACCCCCCCACTCCCTTATCCACTCCCCATAACCCCGTGGCGACCGAAACCCTAACCTACTCGCTCCCACTTCCTCTCCCCCTCCCGATCCGCTCTGGATCGGGGATGAAACCCCACCCCCCCTCGTTCCTCTCGCTCCCCCCCCGCCCCCCCCCCCCCGATCTGGATCGGGGGCGCTTGCCCCCGACGACCGCTCGCCGTCGCCGCGCTGACCCCGCCGTCGCCTCCGCCCGCCCCCTCAAGGCCTCCGCCCCGCGCGGATCCGGTCTGGGTAGCCGACCCCCCCCTAGCGCTCCGTCGCCTGATGCCGACCACCGTCGCCCGAAGCCGACTCGTCGGACCGCTCCCTCGCCGGACCTCTTCCTCTACGTCGCCTCCTCGCCCTCCTCCTCGAGCATGCTGCCGTTCCCCTGCACCGCAAGTGAGGCCTGGCCTCTCCTCTCCCCCCCCCCCCGCTGTCGCTTGAGCTCGCCGGAGCTCATAACCGCCCTCCCCCTCGCTGCACGCACTCCACCGCGCCCCGCGCCTCACGTGCCCACTCCGGCCACTGCCTATGCGCCGGGCTGCGCCCGACCGGTCGCCGTTTTCCCCGCAACCATGGTCACCCATGCCGCTGACGGCGCAACTAGTTGCAAACGCCGGCGCCCCGACCTCACCCCCCTCTGTTGCCACCCCGCGCACCCCCTGGCCACCCTTGCCTAGCACCACCGCCACCCCGCGCCGGCGCTGCCACACCGTGTGCTTCTGCTATTGCTTCTCACGTGCTCTCCGCCCACCCGTGCCCCGTGGTTGTGCCCTGTCTCGCCCGCGACCACCCCCTGGCCGGCGCCCCACTGTGCCCCGGTGGCCTGCGCCCGCCCCATCGCCCCGAATGGCCCCGCCCGTGCGCCGGTGACCATCTGCGCCCGTTCGGGCTGGTGCCCGCGCCAGCGCCCTGCGCTCGCTGCCCGCACGCCTGTTCGGGCCATGCCCGATAGGCCCCTGGGGCCTATGACAGATGGGCCCCATGCCCATAACGTTTAAAAAAAAGAAAAGGGAATTAAAATTAATGATAATAAAAATAATTAATTAATTAATTAAGGAATTAATTAAGTTAATTAATCATAATTAGATTAATCCAATTAACTAATTAGTCTAATTAAACTATGATTAGTTTAGCTAAAACCTGATTAGCCTAAACAGGGTATGACAGGTGGGCCCCGCTGGACCCACACGTCAGTTTGACCAGTCAACGCCCCTGTTGACTGCTGACGTCATGCTGACGTCATGATGATGTCAGCAAGCACTGTTTTGGATAATGTTAGATTTAAATAGTTAATTAAATTCCAGAAATTATTAAAATCTTTAGAAAATCATATCTTTTAATCCGTAACTCGGATTAAAATGTTTTCAACATGAAAGTTGCTCAGAACGACGAGACAATTCCGGATACGCAGCCCGTTCGTCCGCCACACATTCCTAACCTATCCAACTCGCAACTTTCCCCCTCCGGCCCCTCTGCCCGAAAACGCGAAACGCCGGGGATACTTTCCCGGATGTTTCCCCCCTTCACCGGTATCACCTAATACCGCGTTAGGGCACCCCTAGCACCATTACTTGCCTTGTCATGCATCGTTATGCATCTGTTTGCATTTTATTTATTGTTTCTTCCCCCCCTCTTCTTCCGCTAGACACCGAGACCGACGCCGCTGCTACCCAGTACGACTACGGAGTTGACGACCCCTCCTTCTTGCCAGAGCAACCAGGCAAGCCCCCCCCTTGATCACCAGATATCGCCTATTCTGTTCTATACTGCTTGCATTAGAGTAGTGTAGCATGTTACTGCTTTCCGTTATACCTATCCTGATGCATAGCCTGTCCTTGTTACTACTGTTGTTACCTTTACCTGCTATCCTACTGCTTAGTATAGGATGCTAGTGTTCCATCAGTGGCCCTACACTCTTGTCCGTCTGCCATGCTATACTACTGGGCCGTGATCACTTCGGGAGGTGATCACGGGCATATACTATATACTTTACACAGTTACATTACCTGTGGTACTGTTCGGAGATGGGGGCTGAAGGGGCAGGTGGCTCCATCCCGGTAGAGGTGGGCCTGGGTTCCCGACGGCCCCCGACTGTTACTTTGAGGCGGAGCGACAGGGCAGGTTGAGACTACCTAGGAGAGAGGTGGGCCTGGCCCTGTTCGGCGTTCGCGGATATTTAACACGCTTAACGAGATCTTGGTATTTGATCTGAGTTGGCTACGAGCCTATACGCACTAACCATCTACGTGGGAGTAGTTATGGGTATCCCGGCGTCGTGGTATCAGCCGAAGCACTTCAGACGTCAGCGACGGAGCGGCGCGCGCCGGATTGGACTGGAACGCCACTAGGCTAGGTCTGCTTCCGGCCGCCCACGCAACGTGCAGGTGTGCTCAGGGCGATGGGCCCAGACCCCTGCGCGCTTAGGTTTAGACCGGCGTGCTGTCCTCTCTGTTTTGCCTAGGTGGGGCTGCGACGTGTTGATCTTCCGAGGCCGGGCATGACCCAGGAAAGTGTGTCCGGCCAAATGGGATCAAGCGTGTTGGGTAAGTTGGTGCACCCCTGCAGGGAAGTTAATCTATTCGAATAGCCGTGATCTTCGGTAACAGGACGACTTGGAGTTGTACCTTGACCTTATGACAACTAGAACCGGATACTTAATAAAACACACCCTTCCAAGTTCCACAGACAACCCGGTGATCGCTCTCTAACAGGGCTACGAGGAGAGGATCGCCGGGTAGGATTATGCTATGCGATGCTACTGGAGATGCTACTTGGAGATGCTACTTGGAGGACTTCAGACTACCCTCTTCTACCTGTTGCAAGACGACGGTGACCAGAAGCGTAGTCTTCGATAAGACTAGCTATCCCCCTCTTATTCTGGCATTCTGCAGTTCAGCCCACTGATATGGCCCTTTACACATATATCCATGCATATGTAGTGTAGCTCCTTGCTTGCGAGTACTTTGGATGAGTACTCACGGTTGCTTTCTCCCCCCTTTTCCCCCCTTTCCTTTCTTTCTGGTTGTCGCAACCAGATGCTGGAGTCCAGGAGCCAGACGACATCGTCAACAACGACTCCTACTACGCTGGAGGTGCCTACTACTACGTGCAGCCCGCTGACGTCGACCAGGAGTAGTTTAGGAGGATCCCAGGCAGGAGGCCCGCGCCTCTTTCGATCTGTATCCCAGTTTGTGCTAGCCTTCTTAAGGCAAACTTGTTTAACTTATGTCTGTACTCAGATATTGTTGCTTCCACTGACTCGTCTATGATCGAGCACTTGTATTCGAGCCCTCGAGGCCCCTGGCTTGTATTATGATGCTTGTATGACTTATTTATGTTTTAGAGTTGTGTTGTGATATCTTCCCGTGAGTCCCTGATCTTGATCGTACACATTTGCGTGCATGATTAGTGTACGATTGAATTGGGGGCGTCACAAGTTGGTATCAGAGCCGACTGCCTGTAGGAATCCCTCTTCCAACTCCTTGGCCGAAGTTGAGTCTAGACATTGCAAAACTTTTACTAACATGGCTGTGTGTCTTACGGGCACACGTCGCCATTGGGTGGTAGTAGGATCTTTTACTCCTCGACCTTTACTCTAGGACTCTGATCTCTCCTCTATTCGGGTTAAATGAAGTTTACTAAATCTAACAATAGGATCTCGTTATCACTTTCACCCGGAGAGCCCCTTGTTACTGATGATCGTCTGCTGCACAAGAAGACCGTGAAGATACTCTCCGCTGTTAACCCGAGAACTTATGTTCATCGCATTTGCAATTCCCCTTCCACCGTCAACCCTTATGGATAACCACTTGCAGTTGTTATTCTTACATTCATCCCCAGTTGGTCTTGTTATTACCAGATACCTCGAAACACTCGTCGTTGTTTCGATAATCCTTTGAGCTTATCGCCTTGCTGTTCCTTGTCACTTGAATACCCCTATGGATAATTCTTGCACTTATCGAGTATCCGCTCATCCCCCAGTTGTTCATGTGTTTCACAATGGTCTTCGAAATACTAATTGATCCTCCAAAAATCCTTAATAGCTTATTGCTCTGCAATACTTGTCTGCTTGCATTATGGATGCTTTCCATATGTCTGGCAATATTCGTTAGTATCCTTAGGCACCGTCATTTTGATCCTATTGATTCAGCATGTGTGCGAATGCACACAATAATCTATCAACCCATCTAAATTATCCTTCCGGATCAGACATCATTTTTGAACATGAGCTGGTTCTCGACCAAACTATTTGTCGTCAATTGTGCCTCTGGTATATCCAACTTATCCATCCTTGGTCAGAGCGACTGCTTCTGATCCTTTGTTTTGGAAATCGAAATTCCTTTATTATCTAAGCATTGAATTATTCCGATGTTCTATAATATGATGCCTGTGCATTCTTCTTCCTCTGGTTGAGTACCGATGCTCACATCAGATCCCTTGTGGACCATCGGTTCCTTTGTTGGATTTTGTCCGACAGTGTCCTTCATATTGAATAACCTTGAGAGCCTTTCCATGGGTATATAATGCCTTGGTAAATTGAATCATCTGCTTTTGAACAATGCTCTACTTTCGAGCTTGTATTATTTACCCCGAAGTTTGTGGTATATGTTCGTAAGATGCCCTGATGGGTTGAACCTATGCCTTCCTTACTATGTGTGAACTCGGAAGTTTTCACGGGTCAAACTTATCTGGTATTGCACCAGGTAAAACTTTCAACAACTAATGTCATCTTCGAAATACGAGAGGTGAATGAAAGATTATGCATTGAGGAAGTGGGAGTCGACCTTGAACCTTGTGTTCATGCTCATGGACGCGATGTATATCCTATCATGGAAGCTTCTTGTAATAATAACTATTTCCTTGAAAATATCATCTGGATCTGTGAATTGACCCTTGGCAATCGTGGTTCCGACCCTAATTTCTTCCTTTGATTCCATTTCTCAGACAAGTAAAAGCGCTTGTCTTCTATAGATCTATACACCCCACTTCAACCTTTAATTTGATATGCCTTCGAGTATTATCTCCCTGATATCTCGAGGATATCATGCCATTGCACTACATCTTATGAATTTGTGCCGGAGTAATACCTTTCCCTAACATAGTCACTCCATGAGTTTTGGGTTGTCGTCAACCGAGAACTCCGAATAGTGAATCAAGTCCGCATTGCGATTCGACAACTCTTAGTAATCTTCATTGCTTACGAGTTTAATACTCCATCATGGCATTCCTAGCCTTATCGGCTACATTATTATCGTGCTAAATTTAATTGTACTATCTGGTTCTTCCCGGAGCACAAATTTCGACGATGAGCTAATCTTGCGTCGATCTTCCTAGTCATATCATTTCTCCTTGAACAACAAACTTGATTTGAGTTTGTGTCGTACCCATGATTCCAATAACCTTTCGCTTCATCATTCCTTTAACTTGATGTCATCGCTGATCGATTACATCCTCATGAAATCTCTTGACAAATGTGTCGTGATCATCATCAGCATTCCGAGTTCTTCCAGGATATCAATTGAATTCATGATGGGAAATACCATCCTTGCCCTCGATGAGTTGTTTTGTCATCGACCACTTTATTGCCTTCCCTCCAACACAAACTTGTCCGTGTTCTGTGTTGTACCTTGAGTTCATTGCTATCCAGCATTTGTTCTTCTTTACCTTGGAGTATTACCATCTTTTATGACAAGAATGTCATGAGGATTACTCCACCTCTTAAGAATTCTTGGTATAGTGATACTTGTCACCATCACCATTCTTTCTTGGTCCCCGTGTTGATTCCAACAAGTGAACGGTGTTGTTTGGATTCTTTTCTTCTAGTAACCCTATTGCTTTGAAGTTAATGGTCGGCCGCTCATTCTTAGACTACTGGTTGTTGAACCACCATTCTAACATTGATCATTCTACGTAAGCCCATATTTCGGGTGCACCTTTAACTGTGTATGTTTTCCTCAAGCATACATCATTATATCATTTGATCCGACAAATGATATCTCTTTGTTCACCTGATTGTGGAAATTCATTTTTTTGGAAATCTTGACAAAATGTTGCTGAATCCATCAGCCACCTCCTCATCTCTCCTTGGATTAGTGGAGAACTCTTGTTTCGGAACTCGCTTCCATAGTTCAATTCCCGAGAATCTTACAATGTCATCTCGACAATGTGTGTTACACCTTTCTTCTCAGGCATCCCGAGTCTGAGTTATCCTGACACCAATCAGATCTGAATCTCGGTCAGATATGATGGTTGGAACCTTTTCCAAGAGTCATAACATTGGTCTTTATATAACCTGGTAAGGTGGTGTCATGCCTAGTACACCTGGCCGGAGGACCTATTGTCATAGCTCCCTTCTTAAGCAAGGTTAGCGATTTTTCCATGCGGAAATTGTAAAACTTATTCTACAAGTTGTTCCTGATGGATCCTTCGTGCATCCAAATTCTGAACCTTACTTGATGACCTTGTCAATGCCATCTCGAAGCATGTCTATGGTACTTTGCACATTTTGAAGCACCATGCTAAATTTCCTTTATCAACTATTCAAACACTGTTGTATTATGATGCTTGTATGACTTATTTATGTTTTAGAGTTGTGTTGTGATATCTTCCCGTGAGTCCCTGATCTTGATCGTACACATTTGCGTGCATGATTAGTGTACGATTGAATTGGGGGCGTCACAATGCAAGGGATGAACAAGACAATTCCTGAGCTCTTCGCAATGCTAAAGGCTGCGGAGGTAGAAATCAAGAAGGAGCATCAAGTATTGATGGTCAACAAGACCACCAGTTTCAACAAAAAGGGTAAAGGGAAGAAGAAGGGGAACTTCAAGAAGAACGTCAAACAAGTTGCTGCTCAAGAGAAGAAACCCAAGTCTGGACCTAAGCCTGAGACTGAGTGCTTCTACTGCAAGCAGAATGGACACTAGAAGCGAAACTGCCCCAAGTATTTGGCGGATAAGAAGGATGGCAAGGTGAACAATGGTATATGTGATATACATGTTATTGATGTGTGATAACCCACAAGTGTAGGGGATAATTGTAGCCTCTTTCGATAAGTAAGAGTGTCGAACCCAACGAGGAGCTAAAGGTAGAAAAAATATTCTCTCAAGTCCTATCTGCCACTGATACGACTCTACGCACGCTTAGTGTTCACTTTACCTAGAACAAGTATGGAACTAGAAGTACTTTGTAGGTATGATAGGATAGGTTTGCAAGATAATAAAGAACACGTAAATAAAAAGTAGGGGATGTTTAGATAAAGAAGCAATAAAGTAAATATAGCGAGTGTGGAAAAGTGGTGGTAGCAGTTATGAAATTGTCCCTAAGTAATTGACTATTGCAATTTTATTTGAGGGAGAGGCATAAGCTAATATACTTTCTCTTCTTGGATCATATGCACTTATGATTGGAACTCTAGCAAACATCCGCAACTACTAAAGATCATTAAGGTAAAACCCAACCATAGCATCAAAGTATCAAGTCCCCTTTATCCCATATGCAAACAACCTACTTACTCGGGTCTATGGTTCTGTCACTCACGCCACCCACCATAAGCAAATCATGAACATATTGTAAACCCTACAGTGGGGATGAAAGTGCAACTATCCCTAGGTGGTTTTGGTAATTCCTAACAACATATAGCTCATTGAGCTAATGCTACTTCAAGTTAAATATTTCAGGAAAAGCTCAATGAATGGCATGGCATGGATGAGAAAAGTGGATCCCTCAAAATGCTAAGGACAAAAGGATTGGCGCAAGCTCAAAAGCTCAAGACTCTACATTTTATATTTTAGTGATCCAAGATCACATTGAGTCTATAGGAAAAGACAATACTATCAAGGAGGGATGAGGTGTTGCTTAATGAGTTTCTTGCTCCACAGTGCTTAGTGATATGCTCCAAAACCCTCAAATACTTTCTCACATCCACATATGAATTAAACCAAAAGTCAAACTCGGCCCTACCGATTCTTTCTATCCGGCGCCACCGAGTTCAGATGTCATAGCCACTGCCACAAACCCTAGGCAAAACGGTTTCACCGATAGGGATCTCGTTCTCACAGAGATGGGATTGTAATCTCTCTATTTCCCTTCGTAACGTTTCAGTACCACCGAGATGAGCGATTGGTCCCACCAAGATTGCAATGTAAACTCCCTGTTTCCTTTTTGTAACATTTCGGTCTCACCGAAATGAGCGAATCGGTCCCACCGAGTTTACCTGACCAATTCTCTGGTTAGCTTATTACCAAAATCGGTCTCACCGAGTTTGTGTAATCGGTCTCACCGAGATTACATTATGCCCTAACTCTGACCATATCGGTCCTACCGAGTTGCATGTCGGTCCCACCGAAAATCCTAACGGTCACTAGATTTGCTGAATCGGTCCGACCGAGTTTATCAATTCGGCCCCACCGAGTTTGGCAAGTTGTGTGTAACGGTTAGATTTTGTGTGGAGGCTATATATACCCCTCCACCTCCTCTTCATTCGTGGAGAGAGCCATCAGAACAAACCTACACTTCCAACTTGCTGTTTCTGAGAGAGAACCACCTACTCATGTGTGGAGGCCAAGATATTCCATTCCTACCATATGAATCTTGATCTCTAGCCTTCCCCAAGTTTCTTTCCACTCAAATCTTCTTTCCACCAAATCCAAATCCTGTGAGAGAGAGTTGAGTGTTGGGGAGACTATCATTTGAAGCACAAGAGCAAGGAGTTCATCATCAACACACCATTTGTTACTTCTTGGAGAGTGGTGTCTCCTAGATTGGCTAGGTGTCACTTGGGAGCCTCCGACAAGATTGTGGAGTTGAACCAAGGAGTTTGTAAGGGCAAGGAGATTGCCTACTTCGTGAAGATCTATCGCTAGTGAGGCAAGTCCTTCGTGGGCGACGGCCATGGTGGGATAGACAAGGTTGCTTCTTCGTGGACCCTTCGTGGGTGGAGCCCCCCGCAGACTCGAGCAACCGTTACCCTTCGTGGGTTGAAGTCTCCATCAACGTAGATGTATGATAGAACCACCTATCGGAACCACGACAAAAACATCCATGTCTCCAATTGCGTTTGAATCCTCCAAACCCTTCCCTTTACATTCTTGCAAGTTGCATGCTTTACTTTCCGCTGCTCATATACTCTTTGCATGCTTGCTTGAATTGTGTTAAGATTGCTTGACTTGTGCTAAGATAGCTAAAATCTACCAAAGACTAAAATTGGGAAAAGGACAAGTTTTTATTTGGTCAAGTAGTCTAATCACCCCCCTCTAGACATCCTTTCGACCCTATAAGTGGTATCAGAGCTTTGGTCTCCATTTGCTTTGATTTCCATAGCTTTTGGTGGTCATAGCCTTGGTTTCACAACCTAGGAGAGTATAGCGTCTAGCGAGGGAAATTATCACTGTAGAGGTCCTTACTTTGATGGTACTAATTTTGCTAGTTGGAAGCATAAGATGAAAATGCATATTCTTGGACATAACCCCGCCGTTTGGGCTATTGTGTGTATTGGCTTGCAAGGTGAATTCTTTGATGGGAGAGAACTGAACCGTGAAGCTAACGCGAAAGAGTTGAAGATGCTGCAATACAACGCTCAAGCATGTGATATCCTCTTCAACGGATTGTGCCCTGAAGAATTCAACAAAATCAGCCGTCTTGAGAATGCAAAGGAAATTTGGGATACTTTGATTGATATGCATGAAGGTACCGACTCCGTCAAGGAATCCAAGTTGGTCGTGCTCCAAAGTCAACTTGACAAGTTCAAAATGAAGGATAGTGAAGGTGTCGCTGAAATGTACTCTAGGCTTGCTCTTATCACAAATGAGATTGCCGGCTTAGGAAGTGAAGAGGTGACCGACAAATTCATCATCAAGAAGATCCTAAGAGCTTTGGACGGAAAACATGATACCGTGTGCACATTGATCCAAATGGTGCCAAATTACAATGATCTCAAGCCAACGGAAGTCATTGGAAGAATTGTTGCTCATGAGATGTCACTCAAGGATAAGGAGGAACTTCACAACAAGTCAAGTGGTGCTTATAAAGCCTCATGTGAAGCCCCTACATCATCAAGTGAGAAACAAAACTTCAATGAAGAATTGAGCTTAATGGTGAAGAACTTCAACAAGTTCTACAAGAATAGAAGCAAAGAAAGAAGCTCCAAGTCATGGTCCTACAATGATAAAAGATCTTCTAGTCGAGAGCGCAATTGCTACAATTGTGGGAGACCTAGACACTATTCCAATGAGTGTACGGCACCCTACAAAAGAAGAGTAGAATCACCCAAGAGGAGAAGTAGAAGAGAAGAATCACCACCTAGAGAGAGGAGGAGTAGAGATGATCGTTATGAACGAAGAACATCCCGGAGAAGCAAGGATTCATAAAGGAAGGACAAGTCATCAAGGAGCTACACAAAACGAAGACATCAAGCTCATGTTGGTAAATGGGTATCCGGCTCCGACTCCGACAATCACTCTGAGAGAAGCTATCACACCGACTCCGAATATACTCAATATGAAGGTGTTGCCGGTCTAGTACTTGTGTCAACCAACTCCTACGACATATTTGATTCACCAAAAGAAGGACTTGGAAGATGCTTCATGGCTAAAGACCAATAGGTAACACACCCCGAGTATGTTGATTTTAATAGTGATGAAGATGACTTGTTAGGTGATGATGATTTACTTGTTGACAACTCTAGTGATGAATACTATGATGAAACCTCAATTAATCATGCTAATCAAGATAAAACGAATGACAATGATAAGGAGAAGATTGATCTTCTAACTAAAGAACTAAACACTCTTAAGTTAGCTCATGAAACTATCTTAGAAGATCATCGAGAACTTTTAAGGACTCATGAGAAGTTACGCTTTGAAAAGCTCAACCTTGAGCAAGAGCATGAGTTCTTAAAGGCAATCAATGATGATCTCCGTAAGAAAAGTTCTTCTTACATTGCCAAGCATTTATTCTTATCTATTTACATGCCTCAAGTCAAGTCCACTAACAAGAACAAGAAGGATTCTTCCTCTAGTAGTAACAATAATCATGCTAAATCCAATGTTGTTGCTTCTAGTAGTTCTCTTGATTCCACTAATGATTCTCTTAGCCAAGTTACACTTGAGCAAGAAAATAGCTTATTGAAGGGAATTATAGAGAAAGGTGTTCACAAGAGTCTTGCCGGGAGTAAGCAATTTGAGGAAATTGTACGCAAGCAAGGAAGGCACCGGAAGAACCAAGGTGTTGGTTTTGAACGAAAGTACAATGCCAATGGAGTTGAGTGGTAAGAAGATCAATACCCCAAGACGAAGTTTGTTCCTCAACAAGAGAAGTATGATCCTACTTCCTTAAAGGGGACACAAGCTCAAGATGATCTTCCACCACAAGACCACAAGCAAAAAGGCAAGGACAAGCTTCAAGAGGAGATTGATGCATTCGAAGAAGCTCCTAAGGCCTTGGTCAAGTGGGTTCCCAAGACTACATCAAGCTCTACTTCATCAAGTACGACTACAACTCCAAGGATTCCCATCAAGATGATGTGGATCCCGAAGAAGAAGAACTAGAGAGTTCTTGAGGGTGACTCCGCCAACATATTTCACTCATATCATTTTGGCAACAACAAGTGCAATCAACTTCCACATCTTGCACTAGTTCAAGGAGTCACAAACCCTCTTGTTGGTAAGACAAGGGACAAGGTAACCTAATGCTTTCATAGACATCATCTTGTGTGTGCATCACTCTATGTCTATGGATATCCTTGTTTGTTCCTTGTGGGACTAACCCGTGTAGGTATTGAAAGTGCAACTCACTCCAAAGGATTGCTCCAAATCTACATCAATGTTGAGCATCCACATCTTCAACACCTACATGAAGTCATCATCGACAAAACCCAAGGTTAGTTCATCCCTCTAAGGGGGGATCTCCCATCTTGGGGGAGCTTAACTCCAAGAATTGAGTCAAAGCAACTCTAATGGTGTGAACACATCAATGGATTATGTAAAAGTGGTAACCCCACTTGAGCTTAAACGATGAGTATGACCTATGATCAAATGTTCTCATTTGACTCCTAAGTCAATATACTCATATATAGATGACCTAGTCATCGCCAATTGTTTGATAGATGCTAGAATTGGTTGTGCATGATTTGCCACATATTTCATTTGCCATTTTATTGTGTGAGCATGTTGGTTGCATATTTCACTCATTCGAGGACATCCACTTGTTGTTTTGATTGATTGGATTCTTTTTCTTTTGCCAAGTGGATGGACAAGAATGCCTAAGAACCTTATCTAGCTATCTATGCTTTTCTTGTCTCAAACTCTATTCATGCTACATCACAAAATTTGATCAAGTCAGATTCGAACCACTCTGTGTGAGGAGCACTCGGAGTCCCCGATTCGTCATAGACTTAAACTTCCAAAACTTCTTCGTGCATTTCGGTCTGACCGATTCTTCCATTTCGGTCATACCGAGATCACTAAGTCGATCTAGGTTTTCAATCTCGGTGCAACCGATTTAAACTTTTCAGTCACACCGAGTTGCTGTAACTGTCAACAGTTATGCATCTCGGTGCCACCGAGTTGTTCCACTCGGTCACACCGACAGGGTCGGGCTATATATACCCACGGGCAAAAATTTGGAAACTTTCTCCGAACTCTTTCGCCCACGCATAGCTTGCTCTGCCTCCAGGGTCTCCGGATCGTCCTCCTCGTTGCCAGCCGCCTCCAGTCGCTGGTCTCTGCCGCCGTCAACGAAAATCATCCCCGCCGTTGCCGCCGTAGCGAGTTCATCGCCAAACTAGGGTATGGACTCGATCACATTGTTATCCCCGTCCGATTCCTAGCACATTGTGTTCATCATGAATCTTTCCACGATTGAAACTATTCTATCCAGTCAAAACACTCCATAGATTAGAGGTGAATCGAAAATTTAGGGTTAGGTTTCCGCCGAAACCATCTCGGACCCACCGAGTTGTGGAACTCGGTTCCACCGATTCGGCTACGACCATTGCACAAGTGATTCTTGGTCTGACCGAGAATTGCAAATTAGTGTGACCGAGTTCAGGACTTTGTGAAACCCTAGCAGTCTCGGTGCCACCGAACTGTGACTCGGTCTGACCGAGTTCACTAGTTTAGGTTCCAAAAGCTGCTTCGATATCACCGAGTTTGCAAATCCGTTGATCCGAAATGCTTTCTGTGGAAAACTAAAACTAAGTTTTTGAATCATTCTTTTGCAAAAACCTCTGTATTTTGTGATGCTCACCCACTCTATCTCATCTATATCTATTCATAGGGTCTGCTGTCAGTGTTTGCAATATGTCTGATCAGAGTGACAGCCAGAATAAGGAAGAGGAGCAAATTCAGATGAGTGAGGGCACTAGTCCCTCTAGCAGCTCTGATGAGGGTAGCAGGAGGACCCCAAGCAACCTGCCCAAAGCTGCCACCAGGGCCAGAAAGAAGAAAACCTCTGAATCTGAGGATGAAGACTATGTGGCTGTTGAGGATGAGGCCACTTCCAAGAAGAAAGTGCTCAAAAAGTAGTATGGCACAACTGCTGCCATTAAGGCTGGTATAAAGACCAAAGTACCTGCAAAGAGAACTCCCATGTCTAAAGCCAGAGCCTCTACTCAAGTACCTTTGGAATCTCAACCCAAAGAGGCTGCTCCAGAAGGAAAGAAGAAGGAAAGAAAGAGAGGGAGATGGTGCAAGAAAGTTGATCCAATGGCAGAATTTGAGAAGCATTCTTCTAAAGAGGAAGAGGAAGAAGAGGTTGCCGCACCAGCACCCAAGGCTCAGAAGCTTATGGGTGATGCTATCAGGTCAGGGGCTGCTTCATCAAAGCCCAAAGAAGCACCCAAAGCTGCCTCCAAGCCCAAGATTGCACCAAAGGGGAATAACAGAAACATATGTACTGCTGAGAAGAACAAGGCCCAAGTGCCTGAGACTGTTGCTGAAGAGGAAGATGATGAAGAGCATGTCTTGAGAAAGTTGAAGCCGAAGATTCCAGATCATAATGATGCTCATCCTGTAGCTGAGAACATGAAGCTGAGAAAGGATGCAGGCCTCACACTGTGGAGGTTGTCTGATCCTTATGCAATCAGGAGAAGGACTGCTGTTGACTACAGGTTCCATACTAAGTAACAACATGATTTCTATGAGACAGTGTTGTTGGACAAGAAGCCTATAGTGTGTGACATGAGGTGGGTGGACTGGACCTACATGAAGGAGAATGAGGAACACTATCCTGGTGTGTATGACAGTTTCAGTGCTTGTGGAGTTGCAGACTTTGTTGGGCAGAAGCTCGCAAAGTGGAATGATGAGCTCATAATGCAATTCTACTCCACATCACACTTCTATCCAAATGGCAGGATAGTATGGATGTATGAAGGTACTAGGTACCAATCAACAATTGAAGAATGGGCAAATCTGATCAACGCACCTAAGGAGAAAGAAGATGACTTGGATGTCTATGCCAAGAAGAAGATGGATCACAACTCTATGGCACATATATACAAGGAGATCCCAGTTGCTGCAGTTGAGACACATAAGTTTGGATCAGTACATTACCTTCTGTCAGGAATGCCAACCATCAACTGGATCCTCAGGCATACTCTCTTGCCCAAGTCAGGTGACCACAACATGACCAGAGGCCATGCAATAAACTTGCTACAATATTTGATGTGCCACGGAAGTTCAAGGTCATGAGCCTCATAGTTGAGACTATCAAGAGGACAACAGCTGACCAGAAGAGAAGTTGTGGGTATGCCCCACAGATCCAGGAGCTGATTAACTCCAAGATGGGCACATGCACATACTTGTTGGACAAGGATCACATGCCTATCTATCCAAACTTTGAGGACAACCAAGTGTTTATGGATGAAGATGAACCATCTTCTGTGCATGCTCAAGCAAAGAAGGAGAAGGCAAGGACAGAGAAGGCTACCAAGATGCCAACAATGGAAGAGGCATCTCAGTACTTTCTGAAGAGCAAACAAGATCAGCTAGGCTACTTGATTGCATCCACTCTGAGGATTGAGAAGGGGCTGGAAACCTTGAATCAAAACCAGGAGAGCCTGGTGAGCAGCTTCAGTCTGTTGTTGAGCAGCTTCAGGAGGATATGCAGGAGAGGAAGGGCAAGACTGCTACCTCTTGAGCACAGCATTAGATTTCCCCGAAGAGGAGAGGATGATGCAGCAAAGTAGCGTAAGTATTTCCCTCAGTTTTTGAGAACCAAGGTATCAATCCAGTAGGAGACCACGCACAAGTCCCTCGTACCTACACAAAACGATAGCAACTCGCAACCAACGCTTAGGGGTTGCCAATCCCTTCACGGTCACTTACGAGAGTGAGATCTGATAGAGATAATATTTTTGGTATTTTTGATAGATAGATGCAAAGTAAAAAGTAAAAGGCAAAGTAAAAACAAAGCAAGTAAATAAAGTGATAGAGATTGATATGATGAGAATAGACCCGGGGGCCATAGGTTTCACTAGTGGCTTCTCTCAAGAGCATAAGTATTCTACGGTGGGTGAACAAATTACTATTGAGCAATTGACAAAATTGAGCATAGTTATGAGTATATCTAGGCAATGATCATGTATATAGGCATCACGTCCAAAACAAGTAGATCGAAATGATTCTGCATCTACTACTATTACTCCACTCATCGACCGCTATCCAGCATGCATCTAGAGTATTAAGTTAAAAACAGAGTAACGCTTTAAGCAAGATGAACTGATGTAGAGGGATAAATTCATGCAATATGATAAAAACCTCATCTTGTTATCCTCGATGGCAACAATACAATACGTGCCTTGCAACCCTTTCTGTCACTAGGTAAGGACACCGCAAGATGGAACCCAAAGCTAAGCACTTCTCCCATTGCAAGAACTACCAATCTAGTTGGCCAAACCAAAAAGGATAATTCGAAGAGACTTGCAAAGATAACTCAATCATACATAAAAGAATTCAAAGAAGAATCAAATATTTTCCATAGATAATACTGGATCATAAACCCACAATTCATCGGTCTCAACAAACACACCGCAAAAAGAAGATTACATCGAATAGATCTCCACGAGAGAGGGGGAGAACATTGTATTGAGATCCAAAAAGAGAGAAGAAGCCATCTAGCTACTAGCTATGGACCCGAAGGTCTGAAGTAAACTACTCACACTTCATCGGAGGGGCTATGGTGATGATGTAGAAGCCCTCCGTGGTGGATGCCCCCTCCGGCGGAGCTCCGGAACAGGCCCCAAGATGGGATCTCATGGATACAGAAGGTTGCCGCGGTGGAATTAGGTTTTTGGCTCCTGTTCTGATCGTACGGGGATACGTAGGTATATATAGGAGGAAGGAGTACGTCGGTGGAGTGTCAGGGGGCCCACGAGGTAGGGGGTCACGCCCAGGGGGCACCCTCCACCCTCGTGACCGCCTCTGGCACTGCTTGGAGTAGGTTCCAAGTCTCCTGGATCACGTTCGGTTGGAAAATCATGATCCCGAAGGTTTCATTCCGTTTGGACTCCGTTTGATATTCCGTTTCTTCGAAACACTGAAATAGGCAAAAAACAACAATTCTGGGCTGGGCCTCCGGTTAATAGGTTAGTCCCAAAAATAATATAAAAGTGGAAAATAAAGCCCAATATAGTCCAGAACAGTAGATAAAGTAGCATGGAGAAATCAAAAATTATAGATACGTTGGAGACATATCAGGCATCCCCAAGCTTAATTCCTACTCGTCCTCGAGTAGGTAAATGATAAAAAAGAATTTTTGATGTGGAGTGATACTTTGGCATAATTTCGATGTAAATCTTTCTTAATTGTGATATGAATATTCAGATCCGAAAAATTCAAGACAAAAGTTCATATTGACACAAAAATAATAATACTTCAAGCATACTAATCAAAGCAATCATGTCTTCTCAAAATAACATGGCAAAAGAAAGTTCATCCCTACAAAATTATATAGTTAGGCTATGCTTCATTTTCGTCACACAAAGATGTTCCCAACTTGTATACCCCCGATGAGCCAAGCAATTGTTTCATACTTAAATAATCTCATACTTTTTCAACCTTCACGCAATACATGAGCGTGAGCCATGAATATAGCACTATGGGTGGAATAGAATATGATGATGGAGATTGTGTGGAGAAGACAAAAAAGGAGAAGGTCCCATATTGACGAGACTAATCAACGGGCTATGGAGATGCCCATCAATTGATATCAACATGAGGAGTAGGGATTGCCATGCAACGGATGCACTAGAGCTATGAATGCTCAACAAAAGAAAAACTAGTGGGTGTGCATCCAACTTGCTTGCTCACGAAGACCTAGGGCATTTGAGGAAGCCTATCGTAGGAATATACAAGCCAAGTTCTATAATGAAAAATTCCCACTAGTATAAAAAGACAACTTATGAGACTCACTACATGAAGAACAAGGTGCTACTTTGAAGCACAATATATGAGACTCACTACATGAAGAACAAGGTGCTACTTTGAAGCACAAGCGTGGAAAAAGAGATAGTAGCATTGCCCTTTTATTTATATATTTTTTTGGGCCTTTTTCTTTTTCTTTTGGCCTTTCTCTTTTTTTCTTTTTTTATTTGGGCAATGCTCTAATAATGATGATCGTCACACTTCTATTGATTACAACATGAGGATTACAACTTGAAACTTAGAACAAGATATGACTCTATATGAATGCCTCCAGCGGTGTACCGGGATGGTGCAATGAATAAAGAGTGACATGTATCTTATATCTTATATCTTATATCTTATATTTACTAATCGAAAGCACCATTCGAGGCTCCACGTTAATCCTTGAAAAACAGGCTTATCATCCGTCAGATCTCCGAATTAGATATTGACAGCCGTTAGATGAAAGAGAGTCCTCGGGTGTTGCCCCACGCGTAGTCTCCCGTAAAAAAAATAGATGAAAGAGAATCCTCACGTGTTGTCCCACCCTAAGTCTCCCGTGAATCAAACAGCCTCTAGCACCTCTTCTCCAATCCTCCTCGCCTCTACAATGCATCGACGCCGCCGTAGTCCATCCAAATCAGCCTCTCCCGGATCCTCCTCCTCTCCAGCCTTTTTACATCCGTGCCCCAAGATGGAATCCATGTTGGTCAATGACAAGGTGCCAAGTTGCGGCCACACCTTGACCTAACTTCTCTCCTTCATGGTGTTCCCTGATCCGGTGTTGGAATCATGACTCTTCACCAATCGTTGCCTCATCTCAAGCCTATGGTGTCGCGTCCCCATGGTTTCTCTCATCGGTTCTCCTCTGGTCTCTTCAATGTTTCCATCCCCTGCATTTTTTCTGTCCAAAATTCTGACATTTGTTTCCTCCCAGACCCAGGTGATGGTCCCATGTTTACATGATAGGTAATTTGTATAGCACTATGCCTATAATTGTTTCTCATCTTGCTACAAATAGTCTTGAGTATGGCACGTGGAAATTATACTCCATGGTATATCAAATGATGGCATTTATTTCTTTCACCAATTTACTGCAGATAAAAACACCTAAAGGATGGGTGAAGGCCAAACAATGTTGTATGAACTCATATGGAATTGCAAAAGAAACCATACAACATATTATGTGGAAGTCACACTGAAAACAAACATTATTTGCTACATCTGGAGATATAGCACACCTATTTATCAGCTAGATATGCATCATTCCCACTTAGAAAAAGGCACAAAGTATCCATTTGTTTAGAAATTTTGTTCTGAAGGCAAGATGTGTATGCCAACAATATGCAGGCAGTAGATATCTCCAGAGAGGAGGGTTCTACTTCTACATAAGGAAACAGAGTCAAATTTCACTGAAGTAGCGTCCAGAACCTTTTACTATTTGACATTTAGGGAGGAGTTAATGTCCACATGAAAAATATAATACTTTGCACTACCTTACTGCCGTAGGCAACAACACATGAATACTTTTATCTTTAATGGCTGGCCTATAAAATCTGAAAAATTGTATTTGGCTGTAACATGTATTTGTAAAACAGAAATTTATAGCATTCATGGTGCAGGGCACCTTCCCACATGACGGATTGCTTGTCGCCTGATCCAGAGAGGTCATGCTGATGGAGGCTACACGCTGGGTGGAGTGCCGCGAAGGGGATGGTGCATGCTGCTTCGCGCATCACATACATCGAGCGAATCTTTGCATTCGAGTGTTATCCTATGAACAATAGCAGTTATGCACAACGTTGCAAAACAAAATCTAACTAAATCTGAATGTATGCTTGTCTTAAATAAAATTTGATACTTGACTATATATATTCTAGGAGTGTCTTCTTGATGGATTGGCCTACTGAACGACAAAAGCACAGCTGGTACATCACGACTGATAGGACTGAGCCAATAATTAGGTTCTACAGATCATATACTGACAGAGAACGTTCCACTAAGCTGGAGCATAAAGGAGGTAGTGGAAGATAAACTTTATAAATATAAGCATCCATAGTTCTACGCCCCATCCAACCATGTATAGGCGTAGTGCTATACAAATTACCTAACTTTAGATTAAAATTACCTATCATGTGTTGTTTATATAGCACTACGCCTACAAATAGTTGGATAGGTAATTTGTAATAGTCAGATGAGAAACAATTCCCCATCCAACCATCTTGCTACATTCTGTTTTACAAATACATGTTACAGCCAAATACAATTTTTCAGATTTTATAGGCCAGCCATTAAAGATAAAAGTATTCATGTGTTGTTGCCTACGGCAGTAAGGTAGTGCAAAGTATTATATTTTTCATGTGGACATTAACTCCTCCCTAAATGTCAAATAGTAAAAGGTTCTGGACGCTACTTCAGTGAAATTTGACTCTGTTTCCTTGTGTAGAAGTAGAACCCTCCTCTCTGGAGATATCTACTGCCTGCATATTGTTGGCATACACATCTTGCCTTCAGAACAAAATTTCTAAAAAAATGGATACTTTGTGCCTTTTTCTAAGTGGGAATGATGCATATCTAGCTGATAAATAGGTGTGCTATATCTCCAGATGTAGCAAATAATGTTTGTTTTCAGTGTGACTTCCACATAATATGTTGTATGGTTTCTTTGCAATTCCATATGAGTTCATACAACATTGTTTGGCCTTCACCCATCCTTTAGGTGTTTTTATCTGCAGTAAATTGGTGAAAGAAATAAATGCCATCATTTGATATACCATGGAGTATAATTTCCACGTGCCATACTCAAGACTTTTTCTGTCATATATGAGGTAATTACCGAAATTGTGATTACTGCCGTTCACAATAAGTATATTACAACTTTGATGCTCTGTATAGGGATATCAGCTGTCTGCATATACCTTAATCTCAATACCAGTTTTTGTTTGGCTTACTGGAGATACCGAGTTAATGTTCTTTGGTGTTATACAAATGTACTACATTGGTAACCAACAGTAAGATTAGTTGTGCAGACCTAGAGAGCAAAGAGAGATGACTCCTGTTAGAGATCACGGTTGTTTTGGTGGAAAATATAAGATGGTTGCTGATGTGTCATATAGATGGTTGCCTAAGAAACCCACTGGTTTCAGTTGATAAACGTATTATCATACATTTATAAAATGGCCATTCTCATCCTGCTGATAATAGTGGTGTGAATCTGATCATACTTCGGTTAGAATATGTAGTTACAGAATTTTTGTTGAATTCATCATCACATTTGCCCTATTCTACTACTTTATTTTAATACAGTACACAATCCATGAATACCAAGCATAGTCGAAATCCTTAGATGCCGCTTTTGTGTATATAGGCATCATGTTTCTTACTTCAAACTAATGATTCAGGCCTATGGATTACGGTCCTATCCTTTTTGAGAAAGCAATTGGTAGCTACGCATGATGATTTACCTGTCATAGAAGCTTCATCGGCCACTTCACGAGCAGACCTCAATACAAGGACTATAATTTATACTGTTCCATAAATGATTTAGCCCTTATTAAAAAGTAATTTTATATAAACTAATAGTGATTGTCCTTCTGTTTTTTAGATCTCAAATTGTTTTGTCAATTAGGAATCCAAATCGAAGTTATATTCAGTAATGGATAATTGGTTCAAAATTTCAGAACTCAAACCACTTTGTCTGCTGCAAGGGAAACTCGATTTGCAGCCAATGACAAACCTGGTAACAAAATGATTTACTTGGCGATTTTTTCAGATTGTAGACCATTTTGTCTACTGCAAGGAAAATTTTAATTTGCGGCTGAGGACAAAACTGATAACAGATTCATTTACTTGATGGGAAGAAATTGACCATTGCAGCAGCTTAAATGTAGTATGAAGTACGTGATGATCAACTTATGTTTTATCTAGCCTAAATAGATGTTACTATAAACAAACTAACATATGTACACCAATTGATGAGAAGCTACCACGTCATTTGCCAATCATATATTTTTTATTACTATACTCGAATGATACATCCAGTTGGGAAATATGTGGTACTTTAAGTTCTTATGACATAGATTAGATTATGTGATGTAGTCCTTTCCATGTGATCAAGGATGTCCTCTTATACCCGTAATAAAAAGGATGTCCCCTTATACATGTCACTAAATACTACTAACTTTAAGGGTTCATGAAATGTGTGCACAAATAGTGTTTTCTGGAGTTGAAATATATCCAAACCTGGTGCTTAGCAAAAAAAATTAAAATATATTAGGAAAAAAACTCCTACTATCTATGTTTATAGGACTGTGCTAACCACCAGTCGACTGGTGGTTAGCAACAGATCCGCACGACCTTCGATCGATCCTTCCGCTCGTCCCGCTGCGTCATTCCTCCCGCTTCCACTGATTTTTTTCTTTCTCTCAAAAACCGTAGTAAATTGCTAGTGGTTTTTTCTGGTTTTTCGCTGCATAATATGAAAAGAAAATAAAAGTGCTTGAAAGAGGATTCGAACCCATGTCTGTGTAATACCTATCGAGCCTAATAACCAACTAAGCCACCTTTTGTTGTTGTCTATTGTAGAATGACAATGTTATTTACACACAAGTTAAGCAATATATCCGGACGATCCTAACCCAACTAATTACACATTGTTTATCAAACGCGCATGCAGCCCCGCACCTCCGGAAAGTTTTTCACATGCATGCAAACCGTAATAAGCTCCATGATGTCAGCAAAATATTCTTTTTATTTTGAAACTTTAAAATGTTTTATAGCTCAAACCATCGCTCCGATTAAAAAACTGTTTTCACGTAAAAGATTCGTCGCGATGAGACCTTCAAAACTAGATCCCATGTTGGCATGTTCCGACGATTTTTTTTCCAGATAAAAAGTTACCACGTGTGCTACACAAGTTATCACGTCAATTGAGCATAAGTTATCATATTGATTACACAGAAACTACCAAGACGTAAAAATGGTTCCTCCAACCTTATCTTCACATGCACATATGCATGCATGCATTAGAGAGAAAATGTTTTGATGGCATCCTAGATTTTTCTTATTTTGAAACTTCAAAATGTTTAATAGATCAAACCATGGGTCCAATCGAAAAATTAGTTCCAGCGACGAAACCTTCAAAACTAGATTCCATGTTGATATGTTCTGACGACTTTTTTCATGCAAATAGTTACGGTTGGGCTAAGTAAGTTATCAGGTATGAAGATTCTCTAATATCATGCTATTTACACATGAGTTACCGTGGTACATTTTCAACAACATGAGTTATCGGGAGGGGGGGGGGGGTTATGTTTTCAAACAACTTCCTCCCCTCCAACCACCCCTGGATCAAACTTACCGTGGTATTTATATGTAAGTTAACACCTCCCCCACCCCCGGTAAAGTTATCATGGTGTTTGCGCATGAGTTATCAGGTCTGTGGTGTGTAAATTATCATGCTATTTTTGCTGAAGCTATCGGGGATGTCTTCAACAACTTTTTCTCCCGGGTCAAAGTTATCACGGTGTTTGTGCGTGAGTTATCAGATCTGTGGAGTGTAAATTATCATGCTATTTATGCAGAAGCTATTTGGGGGGGGGGGGGGGGGGGGGTCTTCAATAATTTTTTCTCTCGGGTCAAAGTTATCATGGTGTTTGTGCATGAGGTATCAGGTCTGTGATGTGTAAATTATCATGTTATTTTGCATAAGCTACCATGTGCCTATTATACCAAATGCAGCCAGATAACTACGAAAATGAACCATGTTGATAACTACAGTACATGTGGCCCGATAATTGCATAGTAGCCATATTGGTAACTATAGTACATCTAGCCCGATAACTACAAAAAAAAAATCATGCTGGTAACTATAGTACATCTAGCCCGATAATTACAAAATAACCATATCGGTAACTATAGTACATCTAGCCCGATAACTTCAAGAAGCTACCACCGTCTTGTCTTACTGAGCTGGACACAAACCTTAACAAAACTTAAAGCACCAAAAAAACAGAGCCCTCCCGCCGGCAAGCGCCGGGATCCACTGTGCACCCATGGCGATAAGGCCACCGAAGACGTGGTAGATCGACGGCGCTGCCGACGGGAGGTAGAAATCCTAGTCGCCTTTTCGTTTGATGAGGTGAGACTCATGGGACTACATGACATTCTATGTTATTTACACACAAGTTGCCGGATATATCGTTTCTAACATTTTTCCAGGATCGAAGCAATCATTATGTTTGTACGTAAACTATCAGGTCTACGATTTATAAATTATCGTATTATTTCCATAGAAGTTAATAGTTTATGTTGCAAAACAACTTTTCTCTCCGGGTCAAAGTTACTGTAGTATTTCCACGTAAATTAACGGGATTGCGGTTCGTAAAAATACTGTGATATTTACATAGAAGTTACCCGAGCATATTTTCAACAACTTGATTTTTCTTGGGTCAGATTACCAATAACTTTTTTTTGTATGTTTGCCTAATTCCACAAGTAATATGTACGTAATGATAGACTAGGGAAGCTCAACAAAAGAAAAGAAAGCGGAAAAGCTACTTTTCATACGGTCAATAAAACAACTAGTCTGATGTTGTATAGCTATTTAAAGCCAGACGGGTCAATAAAACAACTAGTCTGATGTTTTCCTCAATTTCGTATTAGAAATGTTATACAAGAAGTAAGTTACCTACACCTAGTCATCAAAGGAATTTAGTCGGCCTGTTTGAGATCCTAGTAAGTCATCTAGTAAGTCACAGGCTCAAATCCCACTAGCATCCACTTTTTCTTTCCTTTTTCTCTCGCATTTAGTATAGCTGGTCAAATATCATACTTGGTTGATAACTTGCAGCAACGATGCATTAGCGGGATGGTTGTCGACCATGTAGTCGTTCGAAGTGCGCACGGTTCAAATCCTACCAGAGGGAGGTATTTTTTGCGGGCGAGAAGCTGTCACCTGACGAGAGGGGTGCGAACAGTTCGGGCCGTGCGACCGAAATCCGATGACTCTGGAGTCGTGCGGATCTGACGCAAACTGCCAGTCGGCAGGATTTTAGATTTCTCGATGTTTATATATAATAGCTAATTTCACAACTATAAATCAGTTAACTTGGACAAAGAAGTTAAGTTCAAAAGAAGAAACTTACACAAGTGCCAGTATCAAATATTCCATAGATGTTCTTCCCTATTTATTGCCGGTTGGTTATTTTTACTACGGGTTTAGCATATGACGTGTTTGGAAGTCCTAGGCCAAACGAGTATTCATGGAAAGTAGACAAGGAATTCCGTAATAACCGACCATTTTGATTCAAGTTAAGTTGGTTTTTACATGGTTCACTTTAGAATGTATCAATTCAACATAACTTCGGTTGGGTACAACACATGTGCATACGGTGTCCCCCTATATATTAATTCAAGCTATCAAGCTAAAGCATGTGTACATGAATTTTATTCTTTTGTTGTTGTACGAATATACATGAGGAAATAGTTATATGTTTCAATAAAAGTAACCATAAATTATATTCTAAATTGTAACCTTTAACTTGAAAATAATTTTTTACTCAAAATCAAACTAGCCCGTGCGGATGCACGGGTTGACGACTAGTGGAAAATAGTGCATGGTGGCTCTGCCGCAAATACGATGTCAACTACATGATCATGCAATGGCAATATGACAATAGTAATGTATGTCATGATGATGATGGTGGAAGTTGCATGGCAATATATCTCGGAATGGCTATGGAAATGCCATGATAGGTAGGTATGGTGGTTGTTTTGAGGAAGATATAAGGAGGTTTATGTGTGAAAGAGCGTATCATATCACGGCGTTTGGATGCACCGGCGAAGTTTGCACCAACTCTCAAGGTGAGAAAGGGCAATGCACGGTACCGAAGAGGCTTGCAAAGGTGGAAAGGTGAGAGTGCGTATGATCCATGGACTCAACATTAGTCAAAAGAACTCATATACTTATTGCAAAGGTTTAGAAGCCATCAAAAATTCAAGTACTACGCGCATGCTCCTAGGGGGATAGATTGGTAGGAAATGACCACCGCTCGTCCCCGACCGCCACTCATAAGGATGCACAAGCCAGGTACACTTCATGTTTCAAATTTGTTACACAACTTTAACCATACGTGCATGCTACGGGACTTGCAAACTTCAACACAAGTATTTCTCAAATTCATAATCACCCAACTAGCACGAATTTAATATTATCACCTCCATATCTCAAAACAATTATCAAGCATCAAACTTATTGTTGGTGTCAAAACCGGCGGATCTCGGGTAGGGGGTCCCGAACTGTGCGTCTAGGCGGATGGTAACAGGAGACAAGGGACACGATGTTTTTACCCAGGTTCGGGCCCTCTTGATGGAGGTAAAACCCTACTCCTGCTTGATTGATATTGATGATATGGGTAGTACAAGAGTGGATCTACCACGAGATCAAGGAGGCTAAACCCTAGAAGCTAGCCTATGGTATGATTGTTGTAATGGTTGTGTGTCCTACGGACTAAAACCCTCCGGTTTATATAGACACCGGGGAGGGCTAGGGTTACACAGAGTCGGTTACAATGGTAGGAGATCTACATATCCGTATTGCCAAGCTTGCCTTCCACGCCAAGGAAAGTCCCATCCGGACACGGGACGAAGTCTTCAATCTTGTATCTTCATAGTCTTGGAGTCTGGCCGATGATGATAGTCCGGCTATCCGGACACCCCCTAGTCCAGGACTCCCTCAGTAGCCCCCGAACCAGGCTTCAGTGACGATGAGTCCAGCGCATGTATTGTCTTCGGCGTTGCAAGGCGGGTTCTCCTTCAAATTCCATGTACCTGCCGAACAGTGTCTGGCTTCCTTATCAATGTTGCGCTTCTTGGCTTCCACGCCCAATAATGGCCTTCTTCCACGCGTCGCACGAATGCGACAAGCCAGGGTATCTTTTATGTTTTACCCCCTGGCTGCGCAAATAATCTGCCTATAAGAGAGGCAAGAATCCAGATCCAAATCACACCATCTTCCTTCCGCGAGTAATCATCGGAGCGCTTCTGACCAAAAATCCATTCCATCATGGACCATCGACGCAGCTCCTCCTCTCGCGCTCTCAGCCCTCTGCCAGGAGATTGGAGGAGATGTTCTGTCCCGCACAACGAGCTGGTGACGCTCCAAGCGGAGGGATATCTCCCTCCGGCCTTCATGGTCCCGGTTCGAGCCGGGCTGGCCACCTACAAAGGTGGGAAGCAAGCGGAGGCCACCCCTAGTCCCAATAAAGGGGAGTGGGTATGCTTCGTCCCCTACCTGATAAGGGGGCTCGGATTTCCTATACATCCGTTCCTCCGCGGGCTTCTGGAGTTCTACGGACTCCAGCTCCATCACCTCACGCCCACCTCTATTCTGCATATCGCGGGTTACGTAGCTCTTTGCGAGCTATTTCTGGGCATCGAGCCCCATTTCGCATTGTGGAAGAGGTTGTTCTGCCTTGTACCCCGCTCTCACGAGGGGTCAATATATCAAGTGGGCGGTGCCGAAATATGGCGCATCGCCGGGACCGGATATCCATACGGAGCCCCTAAGAAGGCGTCCGAAGACTGGCCTTCAGAATGGTTTTATGTAGAAGGTGCTCCGCTGCCGGACCCTGTTCGGATCAGCCTCCCGGAGTTTAGTAATGCTCCTCTGAAGAAACGCCTGAGTTGGCGTCCGCGGAGCCCCCAGCTGGAGGAAGACAAGAGCGTCCATTATTTGATGGGCCGGATAAGGTTACAGGCCCATTCCAGATTGACCATGATTGGAGTCATGGCCACATGAATTATGCGGGGGGTGCAGCCGCTGCAATACAGGGGCCACCCCATGTGGGATTTCAACGGGGAGGACGATGCCACTCGTCATGGCCGCAAAGGGCCGGGATCGGCCGAAGACCTGGTGAAGATCCTGTCCGGCCTGTACAAGGGGGAGAAGGAGGACTTTCTCCAGACGAGCCCATTGAATGGGTTCTCCATGAATAACCCTCGGCGCTGGGTAAGCAAACACTTTATCTATCCGACCCATGCCTTCAAAGTTAAGTACCTTACTATACGTTTTCGACGCAGGAGCTGCGCCGGGATGTGTAGGGCATACATAGTCCGGCTCCACAACCCGAGGATCCGGAAAGATCCCGTGATCCGGCCTCCGAAGAGGATCCGGACATAAAGGTGGAACTAATCGACGGGGTGTTCCATCAACTCAGCATGGACAATGCTCTAGTCGCCATTACGGCTGACTACCCCGGCCTATCTCCGGCTCCCCAGGTGATTGTGACCAAAGTCCTGACACCATTATTTCGTCCTTGCGCATTTCTGACCACCGTATATGATGGTGTCTTGCAGGAGGCGCCTTCAAGGCGGGAAGCCAAACCCGCGGCGGCTGGTCAACAAGGGTCAGTCCGACCCAGCAGGCGGAAGAGGAGTGCGGCGCGGATCGAAACGTCGCCGCAACGGTATAGCTCACGGTTGTTATTTAGGACAAAGTTCCTAGGAAGTGTTTGAATGCTCATGACTTTTGCAGGAGAAAGAGTGCCCGTCGGACTGCAGGCGTAGAGGTTGCCAACCAAGCCTCTGCCAGCCAGGCTCCAACACCTGGTCTGGAGGGGGAGGCAAGCGCAAGGCGTGAGCCGGATACTCCTCCAACGGAGGATGCCGACAGACTGTCCGCCACCAGGTCTGAGGTGGAGAGCGCCATGAACCATAGGCGCCGGCGGATAGTTTTTCGTGACGCGTGCTTCTCCCCTGAGGCGTTGAATGCCTTTAACGCGGGAGATGCGCACCTCCGTGCTGCTCAAGATGGTTTGACCAGAGCCACGGAGTAGTATGTAAAAGACATACGGGTAAGAGGTTTTAATAGTTGTATATGCCAGTAGCCCCCGAGACTTAAAGTAGTTAGAGTAACTGATTTAAGGATCATCTGATATGCAGGATCTTACAGAGAAGAATACCCGATTGTCCCAGGAGCTGCAAGAGTGCGAGGCCCAACTTGAGGCCGCACTCGCTACCGCAGGAGGAAGCACAGAGACCCCTCCTGGTAAAACATTATTTCAAACAGATAAGCGGTGTGCGGCGTGCGTGTAGGTCTGACAATGATATTGCAGGTGTTGCCGGACTGGATCCGGACAGGCAAGAACTGCTGCGCCAGCTGAAGGCCGGCGAGAGGGTGCTGACGAAGGTGCAACAGGAAAGGAACAAACTCCAGCATACCCACGCCCAGCTTGGAGAAGAGCTGAAAGGTGTTCGGGCCGAGCTGTCTGGCTCCGTGAAGGAGAATCAGCGGCTTCGTCGCGGCATCTATAGTAAGTGCTTGAGCGAACTCCTTTGAAAAGAAGAGTTCGACGAGGAAGTCAATTGATAGAAATATGTCTGTAGATGTGCTCACAGGTCGCCCTGCGGAGGAGATGCCCGTATCAACGGGTGATCAACTTCCCGAGCTGGTGCAACTGCTCGAATGAGTTCAGCAGGCGATGAGCGGCGTCGTCCAGGCCTTATGGCCATCCCTCTCCCTACCCGAGGGCCTTGGAGAGCTTGCGGAGAAGCTTCAGGGAGCGCGGCAGCGCTTCCGTTTATGGAAGATATCGGCCTGCCGTCAAGGTGCCAGGGAGGCCTGGGCCATGGTGAAGACGCGGTACAAGAAGGCGGATCCCAACCACATGGCCGAGGTCGGACCTATGGGGCCCGATGGGAAGGAGATTCCTATGAGCTTAGTGTACGGCGAAGTAGAGTTGGCCGCTAAATATTCCCAACGGGACTGTAAATTAGACAGCCTGTTAGACGGGATTGAGGAGGAATACAGTCAGTTGATTTGACGATGTATTTAAAATGACATGTAAAATGCCTTCTAGCCGGATTGTAGATCGTTTGTCTTTGCGGACCTTTTCGCTTCGACCTTGGGATCCTAGAGTCTGGAGTGTGTCCGAATACCTTCTCGGTTAAGAAAAACCGGGGCATGCATGGAGACCAGGCGTAGGGGTCATTAGTGCTTTATCAGACAAGTGCCCAACTAGTTATGTTATATTACATGGTTAGTAAGAAACATCTTCCAGGGAGAATAGTTCCATTAAGGGTTCCTTTCCCTGCGAGGCATGCCCTAAAGTGCATGTCCGGACTGCGAAAAGAGCAGTAAAACGTCTGGGGGCAGATAAATAAATAGGTAAAGAATCATCTTTCAAGTCACCGACCGAATATTCCCTTAAGAACGCTAGCTTTCGGCTTCACCCAGTCTGAGGTACACATCCGGCTGACCCGGCAGTAACAATCGCAGAGGTGCTCCCTTTACCTCCTAGCCGAACAATCGGGAATAGGGGTAAGCACAGGAGCCAGGCAACCCAGCTTGGCCAAAACTTAAGTCATATCGATGCATATAATGGTGAATAAAAGGTACATGTGGAAGTTTGACACATGTGCTGGGCATGGAGCCCGTGTAAATAAGCTTCTGGTAAAGAAGCCCCCAAGTATAATGAGTGCGGATAGCACATCAAGCGTGTGCGAACGATGCGCAAGTAGGCCTTTAAAGGCTTTTATGAAAAAGGTCGAGAGAAAAGAGAAAAACGAAAGACAGCTAAAATGTAAAAATTTGGACGGAGGAAGGAGACGAACTCTTAGTCCGGCGCTAGGCGTAGAATCTTCGAAGACGGGCTGTGTTCCATGGGTTCAGCTCGAGTCGGTTGTCCGATGCATTTCGCAGGCGGTACGCCCCGCCGGTCAGGACTTGATCGATAATGAAAGGGCCTTCCAATTTGGGCTTGAGCTTGTCCTTTTTCTTGTCCGGCAGGCGTAGAACTAGTTCGCCAACATTGTAAGTTTTAGCCCGTACTTCTCTGCTTTGATATCTCCGAGCCTGCTGCTGATAGAATGCGGAACGAGCCTTTGCGACGTCGCGTTCTTCCTCCAATGCGTCCAAACTGTCCTGCCGATCCAGCTCGGCTTCTCTTTCTTCATACATGCGCACTCGAGGTGAGTCATGAATAATGTCGCAGGGCAAAACTGCCTTTGCACCGTATACCATAAAAAATGGTGTGAATCCGGTAGTACGGTTGGGCGTTGTCCGCAGCCCCCAGAGTACGGAGTCAAGCTCCTCTACCCAGTGCGTGTTAGATTCCGTAAGGGACCGCACTAGTCTGGGTTTGATGCCGCTCATTATTAGACCATTTGCTCGTTCCACTTGACCGTTGGTTTGAGGATGATAGACTGAAGCATAATCGAGCTTAATGCACATATTTTTGCACCATAATTTAACTTCGTCGGCCGTGAAGTTCGTGCCGTTATCGGTAATGATGCTATGGGGGACGCCATAACGGTGTACTACCCCGGATATGAAGTCTATCACTGGTCCGGACTCTGCCGTTTTAACTGGATTGGCCTATCCATTTGGTGAATTTGTCCACCATGACCAATAGGTATTTTTGCTTGTGGGTTCCCCCTTTAAGGGGTCCAACCATGTCAAGCCCCCAGACCGCGAACGGCCAGGTAATGGGTATAGTTTTGAGGGCGGTGGGTGGCATATGGCTCTGATTAGCAAAGAACTGACAACTGACGCATCTTTGGCCTAAGTCCTGAGCATCTGCTCGGGCCGTCGGCCAATAAAATCCTGTACGGAATGCCTTGCCTACAAGGGCCCGAGCTGCGGCATGGTGTCCGCCTAGTCCGGCATGAATTTCAGCCAGAAGGTTTCGCCCTTCCTCTTCGGAGATACACCTTTGGAGGACTCCGGTTGTGCTTTTCTTATAGAGTTCTCCCTCGTGGACCTTGTAGGCTTTAGATTGCCGAACTATGCAGCGGGCCTCATTTTGGTCTTCGGGAAGTTCCTGCCTAAGCAAGTAGGCTAGGAATGGCTCTGTCCACGGGGTGATTACAGCCATTATTTCGTGGGCTGAAGGTGTTATTTCATCGGCTGAATCGCCGATTATGTCAGATTGTTCTGTGCTGGGTGGTGCGGCTGTTTCCAGTTTGTTATTTCCGGACTCCTCTTCCCATAGTATGGATGGCTTAAAGAGCCGTTCCAGGAAGATGTTTGGAGGGAGAGCGTCACGTTTTGCGCCAATGCGTGCCAATACGTCGGCTGCTTGGTTGTTATCCCGGGCTACGTGGTGGAATTCGAGTCCTTCGAACCGAGCTGACATTTTTAGGACAGCATTACGATAGGCTGCCATTTTCGGATCCTTGGCGTCAAAGTCTCCATTTATTTGGGATATTGCAAGGTTTGAATCCCCGCGCACCTCTAGGCGTTGAATGCCCATGGAGATTGCCATCCGGAGGCCATGTAGGAGGGCCTCATATTCGGCTGCATTGTTGGAGTCCGTGTACATTATCTGAAGTACGTATTGGACTGTGTCCCCGGTTGGGGACGTCAATACGACGCCAGCCCCCAATCCGGCCAACATTTTGGAGCTGTCGAAGTGCATAATCCAATTGGAGTATGCGCCGTACTCTTTAGGGAGTTCGGCTTCAGTCCACTCAGCGACAAAGTCAGCCAAAACTTGCGACTTTATAGCTCGCGGGGGTTTGTAAGTTATATCGAATGGTAAGAGCTCAATGGCCCATTTTGCAATTCTGCCCATCGCGTCGCGGTTGTTTATAATGTCGTTGAGGGGTACTTCGGAGGCCACTGTTATCGAACACTCTTGAAAGTAGTGTCGGAGCTTTCGGGATGCCATGAACACCGCATACGCTATCTTTTGATAATGCGGGTAACGGGACTTGCAGGGGGTCAAGACAGTGGATACGTAGTACACTGGTTTTTGAAGAGGGAATTTGTGCCCTTCTTTTTCTCGTTCGACGACGAGTACCGCGCTTACAACTTGATGTGTTGCCGTGATGTATAACAACATTGGTTCGCCCAGGTTAGGCGCAGCCAGGACCGGATTTGTTGCCAATATGGCTTTTATTTCTTTGAGTCCGGCAGTGGCAGCATCTGTCCACTCGAAGTGTTCGGTGCGCCTGAGGAGACGATAGAGGGGCAATGCCTTTTCTCCCAAACGGGAGATAAAGTGGCTTAGAGCCGCCACACATCCAGTCAATTTTTGTATTTTTTTGAGGTCTTTTGGAATATCCAGCTGTGACAGAGCTCGGATCTTGACTGGGTTTGCTTCAATTCCTCTACCGGATACAACGAAGCCCAGGAGCTTTCTGGCTGGTACGCCGAAAATGCATTTTTCCGGATTCAGCTTAATGTCATATGTTCGGAGGTTGTCGAATGTGAGCCTCAAATCGTCTACTAGAGTTTCGACGTGTTTAGTTTTGACGACTACATCGTCTACGTATGCCTCTACTGTTTTGCCGATCTGGGTAGCCAGACATGTCTGAATCATGCGCTGATATGTTGCGCCGGCGTTTTTGAGTCCGAAGGGCATCGTGTTGAAGCAGAATGGTCCATATGGAGTAATGAATGCTGTTGCGGCTTGGTCCACTTCCGCCATCATGATTTGATGGTAGCCAGAGTATGCGTCAAGGAAGCACAATGAATTGTGCCCTGCGGTAGCATCGATTATTTGGTCGATGCGGGGAAGGGGTGAGGGAGTCCTGGACTAGGGGGTGTCTGGACAGCCGGACTATCATCGTCCGCCGGACTCCAAGACTACGAAGATACAAGATTGAAGACTCCGTCCCGTGTCCGGATGGGACTTTCCTTGGCGTGGAAGGCAAGCTTGGCGATACGGATATGTAGATCTCCTACCATTGTAACCGACTCTGTGTAACCCTAGCCCTCTCCGGTGTCTATATAAACCGGAGGGCTTTAGTCCGTAGGACACAACATCCATTACAACAATCATACCATAGGCTAGCTTCTAGGGTTTAGCCTCCTTGATCTCGTGGTAGATCCACTCTTGTAATACACATCATCAATATTAATCAAGAAGGACATAGGGTTTTACCTCCATCAAGAGGGCCCGAACCTGGGTAAAACATCCTGTCCCTTGTCTCCTGTTACCATCCGCCTAGATGCACAGTTCGGGACCCCCTACCCGAGATCCGCCAGTTTTGACACCGACATTGGTGCTTTCATTGAGAGTTCCTCTGTGTTGTCACCGATAGGCTTGATGGCTCCTTCAATCAACAACAACACCGTCCAGGGTGAGACTTTTCTCCCCGGATAGATCTTCGTATTCGGCGGCTTCGCACTGCGGGCCAATTCACTTGGCCATCTGGAGCAGATCGAAAGCTACGCCCCTGGCCATCAGGTCAGGTTCGGAAGCCTAAACTTCACGGCCGACATCCGCGGGGACTTGATCTTCGACGGACTCGAGCCACAGACAAGCGTGCCGCGCTGTCGCGATGGGAATGATTTAGCTCTGCCGCCGGACAGTGCCTTGGTGGCTGCACACGAATCCGCTCCGGCCCTTAGTCTGGAGTCGATCGCGCAGATCGAGGACCGGTGGCTGGACACCGCCTCGGGGGCTGCAACTTCCATGGCGATGGAGCCGAACACTAACCTTGTCCCCTGCAAAGCTCGTAACTCCGAGGTGCCGGACTCCCTGCCGGACTCCGAACCTCCCGCGCCCCTGCCAATCGAATCTGATTGGGCGCCGGTCATGGAGTTCACCACCGCGGACATCTTCCAACACTTGCCCTTTGGTGACATCCTAAATTCGCTAAAACATCTCTCGCTATCCGGAGAGACCTGGCCCGACTATGGCCAGGATGGTTGGGATGCGGACGACGAAGAAATTCAGAGCCCACCCACCACCCACTTTGTAGCCACTGTCGACGATCTAACCGACATGCTAGACTATGACTCCGAAGACATCGACGGTATGGACGACGATGACCGAGACGATCAAGAACCTGCGCCTACAGGGCACTGGAAGACCACCTCGTCATATGACATATACATGGTGGACACCCCAAAAGATGGGGACGGCGAAGAAGCAGCGGAGGCAGATTCCTTAAAGAAATAGCCCAAGCGCCGACGTCAGCGGCGCCGCTCTAAATCCCGCCACAGCAAGAATGGAGATTCCGGCACAGGAGATAACAACACCCCAGAAAATGCCGAAGACAACCCCCTCCAGCAAGATTCAGCGCAGGAGGATGCAGAAGCAAGCCCTCACGAGAGAGCGGCAGACGAAGAGGTCGAGGATGATAATTACAAACCTCCCTCCGGAGACGAGGCAAGCCTCAACGACAACGAATTCGTCGTAACGGAGGATACCGTCGAACAAGAGCGTTTTAAGCGCAGGCTTATCGCTACAGCAAATAGCCTAAAGAAAAAGCAGCAGCAGCTTCAAGCTGATCAAGACCTGCTGGCCGATCGATGGACCGAGGTCCTCGCGGCCGAAGAGTACGAACTCGAACGCCCCTCCAAAAGCTACCCAAAACGCAAGTTGCTCCCCCGATTAGAGGAGGAAGCATACATACCCTCATCACCAGCACAATACAGCCGACCGACCACCCCGTAGTCGTGACAGAGAGGCATCCAGGCCTTCCATCAAGACCGTACCCTGGCATCACTCGAAAAGTACGGAGCCATGAGGGAACGCGCCGGACTTGCGGGACATATTGGAGGATAAGGCAAAACAATCCAGATCTATCTATGGATCACGCGGGCGCCCCACGAACCACGACGAATACCGTCGAGCCTGATACAACAACTCCGGCCGAGCCGAACACAGCAGACAACGCTCCCTTGAGCTACGTCGTGATATTGCTCAATACAGAGGCGCCGCACACCCGCTATGCTTCACTGACGAAGTAATGGATCATCAAATCCCTGAAGGGTTTAAACCCGTAAACATTGAATCCTATGATGGCACGACAGACCCCGCGGTTTGGATCGAAGATTATCTCCTTCACATCCATATGGCCCGCGGCGACGATCTCCACGCCATCAAGTATCTCCCACTCAAGCTTAAAGGACCAGCTCGGCATTGGCTTAACAGCTTGCCCGCAGAGTCAATTGGGTGTTGGGAAGACCTGGAGGCCGCATTCCTCGACAACTTCCAGGGCACATATGTGCGACCACCAGACGCCGATGACCTAAGCCACATAATTCAGCAGCTAGACGAATCGGCCAGACAGTTCTGGACACGGTTCTTAACAAAGAAAAATCAAATCATCGACTGTCCGGATGCAGAGGCCCTCGAAAACATAACATCCGCGACGAGTGGCTAGCCCGGCACCTAGGACAGGAAAAGCCGAAATCCATGGCAGCGCTCACATCTCTAATGACCTGCTTCTGTGCGGGAGAGAACAACTGGCTAGCTCGCAGCAACAACCTCAGTAAAAATTCTGGCAGTCCGGATACCAAGGACCACAATGGCAGGTCGCGTCGAAGCAAAAATAAACGCCGCGTTAACGGCGACGACAAGGAGGATACGGCAGTCAACGCCGGATTCCGAGGCTCTAAACCCGGTCAGTGGAAGAAGCCATTTAAAAGAACAACTCCGGGTCCGTCCAATTTGGACCGAATACTCGACCGCTCATGCCAGATACATGGCACCCCCGAAAAGCCAGCTAACCACACCAACAGAGATTGTTGGGTATTCAAGCAGGCAGGCAAATTAATTGCCGAAAGTAGTGAAAAGGGGCTGCATAGCGACGACGAGGAAGAGACCCGGCCGCCGAACAGTAGAGGACAGAAGGGTTTTCCCCCACAAGTGCGGACGGTGAACAGGATATACGCAACCCATATACCCAAGAGGGAGCGGAAGCGTGCACTAACGGACGTATATGCGATGGAGCCAGTCGCCCCGAAGTTCAATCCATGGTCCTCTTGCCCGATCACTTTCGATCGAAGAGACCATCCGACCAGCATCCGCCATGGCGGATTCGCCGCATTGGTTTTAGACCCAATCGTTGATGGATTTCACCTCACAAGAGGCCTGATGGACGGCGGCAGTAGCCTGAACCTGCTTTATCAGGACACAGTGCGCAAGATGGGCATAGATCCCTCAAGGATTAAACCTACAAAGACGACCTTCAAAGGCGTCATACTAGGTGTTGAGGCCAATTGTACAGGCTCAGTCACACTGGAAGTGGTCTTCGGATCCCCGGACAATTTCCGGAGCGAGGAGTTAATCTTCGACATAGTCCCATTCCGCAGCGGCTATCACACTCTGCTCGGACGAATCGCGTTTGCAAAGTTCAACGCGGTGCCGCATTACGCATACCTCAAGCTCAAGATGCCAGGCCCTCGTGGAGTCATCACGGTCAACGGAAATACGGAACGCTCCCTCCGAATGGAGGAACATACTGCGGCTCTCGCGGCAGAAGTACAGAGCAGCCTTCTAAGGCAATTTTCGAGTCCGGCAGTTAAACGGCCGGACACGGCCAAACACGCCCGGAGCAACATCAACCAAGACCACCTGGCACGTTCCGAGCACGCGTAGCAATGCGGCCCAACCCCAGCCCTCGCATGATTGCAAGACCAACCCTCCGCGTACATCACTACGCTCTGGAGATACCATGGGCCTAGGGGGAAGGGCACGACCACAACAGACCCATAGTGCGTCTCGACCACACCAGGGGCTCACAAGTGTGTCGCTTTTTTTTTTCTATTTTTCTTCTTTGTATACACAGGACTCCGTTCACCAGAGTCTCTGTCCGGCGGCGAACCCACCGAACTCACGATGCAACAGCCAGGGGGGGAAGAAGGCTGCGACGAACACTCAGGTGGTCTCCATTACGAGCATTAAATTCGATTATATACACTAGTCCGCAGCCCACCCCTGGAGGGGGACATGTTTATTTAGTCCAATCCCTTGCTTACCGCACTACTTGTATCCTTCCGCACTCATAGCAGAATTCCTTGAATAAATAATGCAGCATTTTTTGCCTGTTATTGCATTACTTTACACATATGTTCATTAATGACATCTTGCACCCGTATATTTTGGTACGGCCGAATACACCAGGGGCTTATGTTCCCCGCATTATGGTGTGATAAGTCCGGACACTTTCACAAGTGCGGCACCCCGAACTTATAGCATTATATGAATCGGCTCCGAATCATGTCTTGGGTCAATAGTTGGGTTTGCCCGGCTCCCACATTTTGGTGCCTTACGTTCCGTTCTGTCGGCTAAGGTGGCACTGGGAGAACCACTGCGATTGCGCCCCGGTTGAGCTGGGCGAGCGCCTCTGTGGAGAAAGCTAAAACTGACTGGCATGATAAGGCGAGAGACTGGTCGCTGTTCGAGAGGTCTTTTCGGGTCCCTAAAGACTTATGCCGCTTCGAGCGAAGTACCGGATAATGTCCGACGAAGGCGTGGATAGCGCCCCGAATTCGGTCTTCCGAATACTAGGGGCTTCGCCGAAATTTAAAATTATAGAATTCTATGGCTAAGTGAGAGTGTTCAAGCATTATAAGTCCGGTTGCCTTGTTCGTTGTGTTGAGCGCCTCCCTAGATGGACCCAAAAATGGGAACAAGAGTGCTCAAGTTTATCCCGAACACCCCAGCACTAGTGGCATGGGGGATGAAGCCGACGACTTTCCATCTCTCAGATTTTATAAATGGCCGCACAGAAGGTAATATTTTAAATTAAACAAGCGTTGCTTAGCGCATATGAACAAAGTTTTCAGCGCACAGGATAATACATAGCGAGTTTACTCAATAATTACATCTCTGGGGCACTCATCCGCAATATTGCGGGCACCCTTCAGGATAGTCTTATAGTACATTTCGGGCGTACGATACTCCTTGCCCGCTGGAGGCAGGTCAGTAAGAAGCCTCTCCGCATCCAGCCTGCCCCAGTGCACCTTTGCGCGGGCAAGGGCCCGACGAGCACCTTCAATATAGGCGGAGCGCTTGATGACCTCCACCCAGGGGCGTGCATCCACCAGCCGCCGCACGAGGCCGAAGTAGCTCCCAGGCATGGCCTCTCCAGGCCACAACCGGACTATGAGGCCCTTCATGGCCTCCTCAGCTACCTTGTGGAGTTCGACCAGCTGCCACAGCTGGTCGCTAGGGGGCACCGGATGGCCGGCCTCAGCGTACTGAGACCAGAAGACCTTCTCCGTTGAGCTCCCCTCCTCGCCACGGTAGAATGCGGCGGCATCGGACACACTGCGCGGCAGATCTGCAAACGCCCCTGGAGAGCTCCGAATTCGGGTAAGTGTCAGGTAGTTTACATTAACATGCTTGCTTTGCATGAAAAATGCCTTACCCGCCGCTATTGTCTTCACATCTTCAACTTCCTGAAGGGCCTTATGGGCCTCGGCCTTGGCGGACTAGGCACTTTCGAGAGCCGAGGCGAGCTCGGACTCTCGAGTCTTTGAGTCGCGCTCCAAACTCTCATGCTTCAACATGAGAGCCTGGAGCTCTTGCCACACCTCCGCCACCCGTGCCTCCTGCTTCTCTCGCTCCGCCCGTTCCGCGGCTGCATTGCGTTCGGCCGCGGACACATCCTCCTTCAGGGTTGCCACCTCATTCGTGGCCCTTGCAGTACCCATGTTATCCTTGTTATTCTTTTATTGCAACCTAAATCCTTTTCTGTAAGGTAACTATTCAAAGTGGTGTTACTCACCTTCTTTGTCCTCGAGCTGCTTCTTGGCACAGCCGAGCTCTTGCTCGGACCGCTCGAGATCCTGCTTCAATACACCTACCACCGCAGTCAGTGCGGCAGAGGTCAGCAGCGCAGCCTGCAAACCCATATTGACACACTTTTTAGCAACCCTGCGTATATCTTTTTAGATCCTCAGTCCGGCTTTTCTTTCTGAACACCGAACCGAGCATCAGGGGCTACTGTCTATGCGGTATTACATTACATAATTTTAACTTCTTACCTCAAATCCTGTTAGAAGGCTGTCGCAGGCTTCGGTCAGCCTGCTCTTGGCGAGCTGAACCTTCTGAATCACCGCACTCATTATAGTGTGGTGTTCTTCCTCAATGGAAGCGCCTTTGAGCGCCTCCAACAATTTGTCCGGCGCCTCCGGTTGGACGGGGGCCGCCGATGTCACGGTCTTGCCCTTCCTGCGAAGGGGCCGCCTGCCGGACTCTGGAACCACTGCTGGTTCTGGCGTAGAGTCCAGCGCAAAGTCCGGAAGGCTGCCTTGCGCCGCCTCCGGAGCCTCCTCCTGATGGGTCCCTTCCCGGGATCCCACCTCGGCGTCCTCAGCGGCGCGAGGGGTGGAGGTAGTCAGAATGGAGTCCACATCCGACGCAGCCAACGACCCGCTCGACGAAGCAGGGAGATCATCGTTGGCCGGACTGCAGGCAGTATGCGGCATTAGAAGGACACTATGTGACACAAAAGAAATTGCAGATCATTCAGGGATCCGGATACTTACGATCTCGCCTGAGGCCTGGCCCTTGAGGGCCACTCTTCATCGCCAACGTTGGTGTTGGTGGAGCTGTCCGGGGGAATAGTTCTTCCCCTCTTGGACCCTTCGGCCTCCCCTGTTGGGGAGGCCTTCCTCTTTCTCTCTCCCTCCTCTGGGAGAGAGTCTTCTTCCTCCTCCTCATCTTCGGGGGAGGAATCCGCCTCGGAGTCTTCGGACACCTGAAAACGGGAACTCTTTTGAGTACCCATGGCCACCTTCTTGGCCTTCTTCTCCGGCACCACGTGCGGTGCCGGAACCAGCAGCCCTGCTAGACGGGTGTCCACTGGGTTTTCTGGCATGGGAGCCGGGCAGATGAGCTGCTCCACCTTCTTCATCCAGTCCTGTCAAAGGAAAAGGGAAATTGAAACCCGCTCAGAATCAAACTATTAACAACAAGTGTCCCGTAAAGGGGTAGAATCACTTACCTCGTTAGCTGGACGCTGCGAATGAAATCCGCGATCTTCCGTCGCGGATGCGGGGGCTTCAGGGCCCTTAAACAGCACCCTCCAGGCGCCTTCGTACGTCGTGTTGAAGATCCCGCTCAACGCCTGGTGCTGTTCCGGATCGAACTCCCACAGATTGAATGCCCGTTCTTGGAATGGGAGAATCCGGCGGACGAGCATGACTTGGACCACGTTAACCAGCCTGAGCTTCTTGTTCACCAGCTTCTGGATACAGGCTTGGAGTCCCGTCAGCTCCTCCGAATTACCCCACAGCAAGCCCTTCTCTTTCCAGGAGGTGAGCTGCGTAGGGATGCCAGATCTGAACTCGGGGGCCGCCGCCCATGTAGGGTCGCGCGGCTCGGTGATGTAGAACCACCCCGACTGCCACCCCTTGAAGGATTCCACGAAGGCCCCTTCGAACCAAAGGACGTTGGGCATCTTGCCCAACATGGCGCCTCCGCACTCCGCTTGAGTGCCCTTCACTACCTTCGACTTGACATTGGAGGTCTTGAGCCACAAGCCGAAGTGGGGCTGGATGCAGAGGAAGGCCTCGCACACGACGATAAACGCCGAGATGTTGAGGATGAAGTTCGGCGCCAGATCATGGAAATCCAGGCCGTAGTAGAACATGAGCCCCCGGACAAAGGGGTGAAGTGGAAAGCCCAGTCTGCGGAGGAAGTGGGGAAGGAAAAGGACCCTCTCATGGGGCCTGGGGGTGGGGATGAGCTGCCCCTCGTCGGGCAGCCGATGCGCGATGTCGCCGGAAAGGTATCCGGTGCTGCGCAGCTTTGTGATGTGCTCCTCCTTAATGGTGGAGGCCAACCACTTGCCTCCCGTTGCGGACATGGTCGGAGAAGGTTGAGACGAGATGCACGAACTTGGGCGCTGGAGCTCGAGCGCGCGGAGATGGATAAGCAAAGGAGGAAGAAGGCGTAGGTGAAAAGGTGAATCCTTATCCCTTATATATAGGCGGACGAAGACTATGCGTCCCCACTAGCCTGGTAAAACTCGCTTATCTCCCAAGCGCCACCATCAATGGCGCGGTTGGGTTACCCACGTCCGTATTGATGAGAATCCCGGAATAAGGGGAACACGATCTCTTCTTCGACAAGACGTGCCAAGGAAACCACTTCACTAAACGCGCTGAGGCGGTATAATAAAAAACGATTCAAGTAAAGGCTTGGTAGTGGTGTGACATCATGCAGCAAAATACGTCAGCAGATTGAACTTGTGTATATGTTATTCTCTCTACGGTGGAACGTGGAATTTATTTTGCAGAGCCGGACACTATCCTGGTGTTCACAATCTCCTCTGGATTATTCAAAGGAGGAACCTGCCTTGCAATGCCGAACATTATGCGCGCCGGACTCATCGTCATTGAAGCCAGGTTCAGGGGCTACTGAGGGAGTCCTGGACTAGGGGGTGTCCGGACAGCCGGACTATCATCATCCGCCAGACTCCAAGACTACGAAGATACAAGATTGAAGACTCCGTCCCGTGTCCGGATGGGACTTTCCTTGGCATGGAAGGCAAGCTTGGCGATACGGATATGTAGATCTCCTACCATTGTAACCGACTCTGTGTAACCCTAGCCCTCTTCAGTGTCTATATAAACCGGAGGGCTTTAGTCCGTAGGACACAACATCCATTACAACAATCATACCATAGGCTAGCTTCTAGGGTTTAGCCTCCTTGATCTCGTGGTAGATCCACTCTTGTAATACACATCATCAATATTAATCAAGCAGGAGTAGGGTTTTACCTCCATCAAGAGGGCCCGAACCTGGGTAAAACATCCTGTCCCTTATCTCCTGTTACCATCCGCCTAGACGCACAGTTCGGGACCCCCTATCCGAGATCCGCCGGTTTTGACATCGACAAGGGGGAAGGGATCCTTTGGGCAGGCCTTGTTGAGGTCTTTAAAATCGACACATAGGCGCCATGATTTGTCCTTCTTTGTTACCATTACCAGGTTTGCTAGCCAGTCCGGATGTTTGATATCTCTGATGAATCCGACTTCTAATAGTTTGGCTAGCTCTTCTCCCATTGCCTGTCTTTTGGGTTCGGAAAATCTCCGAAGAGCCTGTTTGACTGGCTTGAATCCTTTTAAGATGTTTAGGCTGTGTTCTGCCAATCTGCGTGGGATTCCTGGCATATCTGAAGGGTGCCAGGCAAAGATGTCCCAATTTTCCCGAAGGAATTCTCGCAGTGCGGCATCTACATCACGGTTCAACTGTGCCCCGATGGAGGCCGTCTTTGTTGGGTCCGTTGGATGGACCTGGAATTTGACTATTTCATCCGCTGGTTTAAAGGAGGTGGACTTGGATCTCTTATCAAGTATCACATCATCCCTGTTCACCGTAGAGCGCAGCGCAATGAGTTCTTCTGCCACTAGGGCTTCGGATAGTGCCTCCAGGGCTAATGCGGCTGTCTTGTTTTCGGCACGGAGTGCTATGTCCGGATCACTAACGAGAGTGATTATTCCACCGGGCCCAGGCAATTTAAGCTTCATGTACCCGTAATGGGGTATGGCTTGAAAAATTGTGAATGCCTCTCGTCCTAATATAGCGTGATATCCGCTGCTAGACGGGGCCACTTGGAACGTGACTTCTTCGGACCTGTAATTGTCCGGCGAGCCGAACACCACATCAAGTGTGATTTTTCCTGTGCAGCGTGCTTCCCGGCTAGGGATTATTCCTCTAAAGGTTTTGCTACTTTGCTCAATGCGGCTCCAGTCTATTTCCATTTTTTGAAGAGTTTCCTCGTAGATGAGGTTTAGTCCGCTGCCGCCATCCATGAGTACCTTGGTAAGACGAAAGCCATCCACTATTGGACTGAGGACCAATGCGGCTGGTGCTCGGGCTGTTCAGAATTTAGGTTCGTCGCTGGCGTTGAAGGTGATGGCCGTGTCGCTCCATGGGTTTGTTGTTGCTACTTGGTAGACTTCGGCGAGGCTGCAGATTGTTCGTTTCCGCATATTATTTGATGCGAAAGTCTCGAAGACTGTTGATACCGTACTGGTATTGTTGGAGTGGTTTTCCGGGGCTAGAAGCTCCTCGCAACTTTTGGCCACCTGCCGCAGTATCCAACATGCTCGAAGGCTATGTGTTGGGGTGGCGCCTTCTGTACTGTGAATTTTATAGGGTCCACTAAGCCATCCCTCTAGTACGGTTCTGTGCCCTTTATGGGGTTTTTGCTTTTTGGTTTTTCTACCTGGTGCCTGAGTGTAATGCACCCTTTTGTTACGGACTAGGGTTGTATTCGGGGCCGGATTGTCCCAAAATTTAGTTTTGGTTTTCTGGAAACTCTCCATCGCACAGTACTTTCGTACTATGGACACCAGGTCGGTGAAGCATGTAATTTCACGATGGTTGACGGTGTTCAAGATTCCCTCGTCCGTGCAATTATTGCAGAAAATTGAAATTGCGTTTTCCTCTCGGCAGTCCTTTATCCTGTCCATAACCAGGAGGAATCTGGCCCAGTAATGATGTACTGTTTCAGCGGGCTCTTGCCGGATTAGAGATAGATTGCATATATCTGGGTGGGTGGGTGGAATTAAGTCCGGAACCCTACCCCTCTCGAGGCTCAAGGGCCGAGAAGTTTCCGAATTTGGAAGCTTGGATTGCTGAACATTGTCCAACGAGTCCGGTCCGATGCCTGACTTTAGGTTTAGTGCTTGATCGAAGTCCATCCCTCCGCGGGAATCCGGCATGGAGGGTTCGGGAGCCCGGACATGACTAGTTTTCAATACAGGAGAAGAGTCGCTGCGTTGTTCCTCTACCACTGCAATGTGGTGGGTAACCTGTGGAAAGTTAATCTCTCTCAGATCGGTTTTAAGCCCAATCTGATTGTAGTCTGTAGCGACTCCCAGGGCGGCGATGCAATCCAAGAGCTCGTTTACGGACGAGAGCTCTATTGGATCCAACTGCTCGGTGAATTCCGAGTTGACGTGAAGATTGCTTTTGACGACCTGAGAGGTCATTGTCGAAGCGGTGGCCGAACAGGCAGTCATGAGAAAACCACCTGGACGGATAGTTTGGCCGGCGACCAAGGCTCCTTTGGCGAAGATACCGTCCTTGAAGACGGGAAGAGGCATCATTCCTATCGGTGACGGCACAGAGGAACTCTCAATGAAAGCACCAATGTCGGTGTCAAAACCGGCGGATCTCGGGTAGGGGGTCCCGAACTGTGCGTCTAGGCGGATGGTAACAGGAGACAAGGGACACAATGTTTTTACCCAGGTTGGGGCCCTCTCGATGGAGGTAAAACCCTACTCCTGCTTGATTGATATTGATGATATGGGTAGTACAAGAGTGGATCTACCACGAGAACAAGGAGGCTAAACCCTAGAAGCTAGCCTATGGTATGATTGTTGTAATGGTTGTGTGTCCTATGGACTAAAACCCTCCGGTTTATATAGACACCAGGGAGGGCTAGGGTTACACAGAGTCGGTTACAATGGTAGGAGATTTACATATCCGTATTGCCAAGCTTGCCTTCCACGCCAAGGAAAGTCCCATCCGGACACGGGACGAAGTCTTCAATCTTGTATCTTCATAGTATTGGAGTCCGGCCGATGATGATAGTCCGGCTATCCGGACACCCCCTAGTCCAGGACTCCCTCACTTATCTTAGTATTCAACTCACTCAAAAGAAAGTTTCACATATCTTGAACACCAAGTATATTAACATTAAGCAAATTACCATGCTATTAACGACTCTCAAAATAATCTAAGTGAAGCATGAGAGATCAATAGTTTCTTTAAAACAAATCCACCATCGTGCTCTAAAAGATCTAAGTGAAGTACTAGAGCAAAAATTATCACGCTCAAAAAATATAAGTGAAGCACTATGAGCAAAACTATCAAGCTCAAAAGATATAAGAGAAGCACATAGAGTGTTCTAACAAATTCCAAATCATGTATGGCTCTCTCAAAAGGTGTGTACATCAATTATAATTGTGGTAAACTAACAAGCAAAGACACAAATAATACAAGACGCTCCAAGCAAAACACATAACATGTTGGTGAATAAAAATATAGCTCCAAGTAAATTACCGATGGAAGTGGACGAAAGAGGGGATGCCTTCCGGGGCATCCCCATGCTTTGACTTTTTGGTGTCCTTGGATTATCTTGGGGGTGCCATGGGCATCCCCAAGCTTAGGCTCTTGCCACTCCTTGTTCCGTAATCCATCAAAAGAATTCACCCAAAACTTGAAAACTTCACAACACAAAACTCAACAGAAATATCGTGAGCTCCGTTAGAGAAAGAAAACAAAAGACTACTTCAAGGTACTGTAATGAACTCATTCTTTTTTTTTTGGTGTTAAACCTACTGTATTCCAACTTCTCTATGGATTATAAACTATTTTATTAGCCATAGATTCATCAAAATAAGCAAACAACACACGTAAAACAGAATCTGTCAAAAACAGAACAGTCTGTAGCAATCTGTAACTAACGCAAACTTCTGGAACTCTAAAAATTCTACCAGAATAGGAAGTCCTGGAAAATTTGTTTATTGAACAGCATCAAAAAGAATCAACGCAAAAGCACGTTCCTGTGATTTATCATAACTAAATTCGTGCGCGCAAAGTTTCTGTTTTTCAGCAGAATCAAATCAACTATCATCGTAGGTTATCCTATAAGTTCTACTTGGCACAAACACTAATTAAAACATAAAACCACATCTAAACAGAGGCTAGATGGATTATTTATTCCTAAACAGAAGCAAAAACAAAAAAAAAACAGAAAATAAAATTGGGTTGCCTCCCAACAAGCGCTATCGTTTAACGCCCCTAGCTAGGCATAAAAGCAAGGATAGATCTAGGTATTGCCATCTTTGGTAGGCAATCCATAAGTGGCTCTCATGATAGATTCATATGGTAATTTTATTTTCTTTCTAGGGAAGTGTTCCATACCCTTCTTTAAGGGAAATTGGAATTGAATATTCCCTTCCTTCATATCAATAATTGCACCAATCGTTCTAAGGAAAGGTCTACCAAGAATAATAGGACATGAAGGATTGCAATCTATATCAAGAACGATAAAATCTACGGGCACATAATTCCTATTTGCAACAATAAGAACATCATTAATTCTTCCCATAGGTTTTTTAATAGTGGAATCCGCAAAATGCAAGTTTAGACAACAATCATCAAAATCATGGAAATCTAGCAAATCACATAAAGTTTTGGGAATAGTAGAGACACTAGCACCCAAATCACACAAAGCATAAAACTCAAAATCTTTAATTTTAATTTCAATAGTAGGTTCCCACTCATCATAGAGTTTTCTAGGGATAGAAACTTTCAACTCAAGTTTTTCTTCATAAGATTGCATCAAAGCATCAACAATCTGTTCGGTAAAGGCCTTATTTTGACTATAAGCGTGAGGAGAATCTAGCACGGATTGCAACAAGGAAATACAACCAATCAAAGAGCAATTTTCATAATTAAATTCCTTGAGATCCAAAATAGTGGGTATAGCAACATCACGGTTTTTATTTATTTCAATTCCACTATCATCAAATTCATCATCAAGATCTAAAAACTCCGAATTCTTAGAACGCCTTCTAGGTAAAGGAAGATCATATTCAGATTCATCAAGATTCATATTGCAAAACAAAGATTTAGTAGGGGACACATCAATAACTTTTAGATCTTCATCTAGATTTTCATAGGAATTGGAAGAACACGCTTTAATAAAGGCATCTTTGGAAGCACGCATCCTAGCGGTTATTTCCTTGCACTCATCAATGCAAATTCTCATGGCTTTGAGAGACTCATTGATATCATGCTTAGGAGGAATAGATCTAAGCTTTACAGAATCAATTTCAAGAGAAATTCTATCAACGTTCCTAGCCAAATCATCAACTTTAAGCAATTTCTCTTCAAGCAAAGCATTAAAATTCTTTTGCGAATTCATAAACTCTTTAACACTACTCTCAAATTTAGAGGGCGTCTTATTAAAATTTCCATAAGAGTTGTTGTAGGAATTTCCATAATTATTAGAAGGATTACTAGGATAAGGTCTAGGATTAAAATTCCCTCTATACGCGTTGTTTCCAAAATTATTCCTACCAACAAAATTCACATCCATAGATTCATTATTATTCTCAAGCAAGGTAGATAAAGGCATATCATTGGGATCAAGAGGTGTATTTTTAGGAGAAAACATCTTCATAAGTTCATCCATCTTTTCACTCAAAACATTGATTTCTTCTATAGCATGCACTTTTTTACTAGAAGATCTTTCGGTGTGCCATTGAGAATAATTAGCCATAATATTATGAAGCAATTTGGTAGCATCTCCTAATGTAATTTCCATAAAAGTGCCTCCCGCGGACGAATCTAAAAGATTTCCAGAAGCAAAATTCAATCCGGCATAAAAATTTTGTATGATCATCCATAAATTCAAACCATGAGTAGGGTAATTGCGAAGCATTAATTTTATTCTTTCCCAAGATTGGGCAACATGCTCATGATCAAGTTGTTTAAAATTCATGATGTCGTTCCTAAGAGTAATAATCTTAGCGGGAGGAAAATACTTAGAGATAAAAGCATCTTTGCACTTGTTCCAAGAATCAATACTATTTTTAGGCAAAGATGAAAACCAAACTTTAGCACGATCTCTAAGTGAAAACAGAAATAACTTCAATTTGACGATATTGTTATCCGTATATTTTTTCTTTTGCATATCACACAAATCAACAAAAATGTTTAGATGAGTAGCGGCATCTTCACTAGGAAGGCCGACGAATTGATCTTTCATAACAAGATTCAACAAAGCGGTATTGATTTCACAAGACTCATCATTATTAAGAGGAGCAATCGGAGTACTAAGAAAATCATCATTATTGGTATTCGAGAAATCACACAATTTGGTATTATCTTGCGCCATGGCAACAAGTAATCCAACACATAAACAAACAGAAAGGCAATGGGAAAAAGGCAAGCGGGAAAGAGAGGGGGAGATTGGGAAAGAGAGGGCGAATAAAACTGCAAGGGTGAAGTGGGGGAGAGGAAAACGAGAGGAAAATGGCAAATAATGTAATGCGAGAGATAGGGATTGCGATGGGTACTTGGTATTCTTGACTTGATTGCGTGAGCCTACCCGGCAACGGTGCCATAAATTCTTCTTGCTACCTCTTGAGCACTGCGTTGGATTTCCTCGAAGAGGAGAGGATGATGCAGCAAAGTAGCGTAAGTATTTCTCTCAGTTTTTGAGAACCAAGGTATCAATCCAGTAGGAGACCACACACAAGTCCCTCGTACCTACACAAAATGATAGCAACTCGCCACCAACGCTTAGGGGTTGTCAATCCCTTCACGGTCACTTACGAGAGTGAGATCTGATAGAGATAATATTTTCGGTATTTTTGATAGATAGATGCAAAGTAAAAAGTAAAAGGCAAAGTAAAAACAAAGCAAGTAAATAAAGTGATAGAGATTGATATGATGAGAATAGACCCGGGGGCCGTAGGTTTCACTAGTGGCTTCTCTCAAGAGCATTAGTATTCTACGGTGGGTGAACAAATTACTATTGAGCAATTGACAGAATTGAGCATAGTTATGAGTATATCTAGGCAATGATCATGTATATAGGCATCACATCCAAAACAAGTAGATCGAAACGATTCTGCATCTACTACTATTACTCCACTCATCGACCGCTATCCAGCATGCATCTAGAGTATTAAATTAAAAATAGAGTAATGCTTTAAGCAAGATGACATGATATAGAGGGATAAATTCATGCAATATGAAAAAAACCTCATCTTGTTATCCTCGATGGCAACAATACAATACGTGCCTTGCAACCCTTTCTGTCACTAGGTAAGGACACCGCAAGATTGAACCCAAAGCTAAGCACTTCTCCCATTGCAAGAACTACCAATCTAGTTGGCCAAACCAAAAAGGATAATTCGAAGAGACTTTTAAAGATAACTCAATCATACATAAAAGAAGTCAGAGAAGAATCAAATATTTTCCATCGATAATACTGGATCATAAACCCACAATTCATCGGTCTCAACAAACACACCGCAAAAAGAAGATTACATCGAATAGATCTCCATGAGAGAGGGGGAGAACATTGTATTGAGATCCAAAAAGAGAGAAGAAGCCATCTAGCTACTAGCTATGGACCCGAAGGTCTGAAGTAAACTACTCACACTTCATCGGAGGGGCTATGGTGATGATGTAGAAGCCCTCCGTGGTGGATGCCCCCTCCGGCGGAGCTCCGGAGCAGGCCCCAAGATGGGATCTCGTGCATACAGAAGGTTGCGGCGGTGGAATTAGGTTTTTGGCTCCTGTTCTGATCGTACAAGGATACGTAGGTATATATAGGAGGAAGGAGTACGTCGGTGGAGCGTCAGGGGGCCCACGAGGTAGGGGGGTGCGCCCGGGGGGGGGGGGGGGCTCCACCCTCGTGACCACCTCTGGCACTGCTTGGATTAGGGTCCAAGTCTCCTGGATCACGTTCGGTTGGAAAATCATGATCCCGAAGGTTTCATTCCGTTTGGACTCCTTTTGATATTCCGTTTCTTCGAAACACTGAAATAGGCAAAAAACAACAATTCTGGGCTGGGCCTCCGGTTAATAGGTTAGTCCCAAAAATAATATAAAAGTGGAAAATAAAGCCCAATATAGTCCAAAACAGTAGATAAAGTAGCATGGAGCAATAAAAAATTATAGATACGTTGGAGACGTATCAAAGACAACCACTGATGCATTTGCCAGAGTGCCTAGAGCTCAGAGATCAGCTGCAGTGCCAGTGACAGACACCCGGGCCACTTCATCTGCACCAGCTACAGCTCCGACAGCTCCAATGCAACCAGCTCCAGCTCCTACACCTCCAGCTCCATCCACATCTACTGAAGTCTTTGTCCAATGAGACATCTCTACACCACCACCTGAAGATCAAGCCTGAGAGACGATTTAGTGCTATGCATTTTCTATGAACTTTTTGGTAACTTGTTGCCAAAGGGGGAGAAAAATGTATAGATCATAGGCTTCGAGAGAGAGTGTTGCCTTTTATTCTCTCTTGCTTTGGTGGTTGAACTTTATTTGCTTGTTTGAGAAACTTTATGTCTGTGTGATACTTGGATGATCATGTGTTTGATCATATGCTACATTTATGCTTGTTGGCTGACATTATCTCATTTATCTCATTTATCTCTATATGATCATTCACTTTGCTTGGTGATGAGTGCATGTATTCAATCATTATCATTTTGAGCGCTCCACCAAGATGTATGTGACATGGAAGAGTAACCCATGAGCCTAACTATCTATGCATTTGCAGTCCAAAGCAAATCTTAAACTATGCACAAATTTAGGGGGAACTCTTGCTTATCACAGACTTCTCAAAGCGACAATGTTTTTCACTCTTATTATCATTTGTCGAAGCTTTGATCTATATGTTGTCATCAATCACCAAAAAGGGGGAGATTGAAAGTGCAAATATCCCTAGGTGGTTTTGGTAATTCCTAACAACATATAGCTCATTGAGCTAATGCTACTTCAAGTTAAATATTTCAGGAAAAGCTCAACGAATGGCATGGCATGGATGAGAAAAGTGGATCCCTCAAAATGCAAAGGACAAAAGGATTGGCTCAAGATCAAAAGCTCAAGACTCTACATTTTATATTTTAGTGATCCAAGATCACATTGGGTCTATAGGAAAAGCCAATACTATCAAGGAGGGATGAGGTGTTGCTTAATGAGTTTCTTGCTCCACAATGCTTAGTGATATGCTCCAAAACCCTCAACTACTTTCTCACATCCACATATGACTTAAACCAAAAGTCAAACTCGGCCCTACTGATTCTTTCTATCCGGCGCCACCGAGTTCAGATGTCATAGCCACTGGCACAAACCCTAGGTAAATCGGTTTCACCGATAGGGATCTCGGTATCACCGAGATGGGATTGTAATCTCTCTGTTTCCCTTCATAACGTTTCGGTACCACTGAGATGAGCGATCGGTCCCACCGAGATTGCAATGTAAACTCCCTATTTCCTTTTCGTAACATTTCGGTCTCACCGAAATGAGCGAATCGGTCCTACCAAGTTTACGTGACCAACTCTCTGGTTAGCTTGTTACCAAAATCAGTCTCACCGAGTTTGTGTAATCGGTCTCACCGAGATTACGTTATGATCTAACCCTAACCATATCGGTCCTACCGAGCTGCATGTCGGTACCACCAAAAATTCTAACGGTCACTAGATTTGCTGAATTGGTCCGACCGAGTTTATCAATTCGGTCCCACCGAGTTTGGCAAGTTGTGTGTAACGGTTAGATTTTGTGTGGAGGCTATATATACCCCTCCACCTCCTCTTCATTCGTGGAGAGAGCCATCAAAACAAACCTACACTTCCAACTTGCTGTTTCTGAGAGAGAACCACCTACTCATGTGTTGAGGCCAAGATATTCCATTCCTACCATATGAATCTTGATCTCTATCCTTCCCCAAGTTGCTTTCCACTCAAATCATCTTTCCACCAAATCCAAATCCTGTGAGAGAGAGTTGAGTGTTGGGGAGACTATCATTTGATGCACAAGAGCAAGGAGTTCATCATCAATACACCATTTGTTACTTTTTGGAGAGTGGTGTCTCCTAGATTGGCTAGGTGTCACTTGGGAGCCTCCGAGAAGATTGTGGAGTTGAACCAAGGAGTTTGTAAGGGCAAGGAGATCACCTACTTCGTGAGGATCTACCGCTAGTGAGGCAAGTCCTTCGTGGGCAACGGCCATGGTGGGATAGACAAGGTTGCTTCTTCGTGGACCCTTTGTGTGTGGAGCCCTCCATGGACTCGCGCAACCTTTAACCTTCGTGGGTTGAAGTCTCCATCAAAGTGGATGTACGATAACACCACCTATCGGAACCATGACCAAAACATCCGTGTCTCCAATTGCGTTTGAATCCTCCAAACCCTTCCCTTTACATTCTTCCAAGTTGCATGCTTTACTTTCCGCTGCTCATATACTCTTTGCATGCTTGCTTGAATTGTGTTAAGATTGCTTGACTTGTGCTAACATAGCTAAAATCTGCCAAAGACTAAAATCGGGAAAATGACAAGTTTTTATTTGGTCAAGTAGTCTAATCACCCCCCTCTAGACATACTTTCGATCCTACAGGGGATCCCTCACGCTTGCGCGACATGGAGAGCACCATAGGATAACACCAATAATAAAACATGCAACTCAAACCAATCATAGCAATTTATCAATCATCGATAGGACAACGAAAATCTACTCAGACATCATAGGATGGCAACACATCATTGGATAATACTATGAAGCATAAAGCACCATGTTCAAGTAGAGGGTACAACGGGTTGCGGGAGAGTGGACCGCTGAATATATAAGGGGGGAAGGTGATTGAGATGTTGGTGAAGATGGCAAAGGTGTTGGTGTAGATCGCGGTGATGATGATGGTCCCCGGTGGCGTTCCGGCGCCGCCGGAAGCAAGGGGGAGAGAGTCCCCCTTCTTCCTCTTCTTACTTGACCTTCTCCCTAGACGGGAGAAGGGTTTCCCCTCTGGTCCTTGGCTCCCATGGCGTGGGAGGGGCAAGAGCCCCTCCGAAATTGGATCTATCTCTCTGTCTCTCTCTGTTTCTGTGTTCTGGGATTCTGCCCTAGCACCGTTTCTTTTATATCCGGAGATCCGTAACTCCGATTGGATTGAAACCTTCGCCTAGATATTTTTCCAAAAATTAGGTTTCTTGCGGCAAAAGAAGGGAGTCAACCTCCTTACGGGGTGCCCACGAGGGTGGGGGGCGCGCCCACCTAGAGTGGGTGTGGGCCCCTGTCTCGTGGCCACCTCGGGCACCGTCTTGTGTTGTTTTTACTTCCCAAAAATCAGAAATATTCCAAAATAATTCTCCATCCGTTTTTATACTATTTGGATTTCGTTTCATATGGGTTTTCTGTGAAACATAAAACATGCAACAGTCAGGAACTGGCACTGGGCACTGGATCAATATGTTAGTCCCAAAAATAATATAAAAAGTTGCCAAAAGTATATGAAAGTTGAAGAATATTGGCATAGAACAATCAAAAACTATAGATACAACGTAGACGTATCAGCATCCCCAAGCTTAATTCCTGCTCGTCCTCGAGTAGGTAAATGATAAAAAAGATAATTTTTGATGTGGAATGCTACCTAGCATAATCTTGAGCATATATCTAATCATGGCATGAATATTAAGACACGATTGAGTCAAAGCAATAGTCTATCATTTGACATAAAAACGACAATACTTCGAGCGTACCAATAAAGCAATCATGTCTTTTCAAAACAACATGGCCAAAGCAAGCTTATCCCTACAAAATCATATAGTTTGGCCATGCTTCATTTTCGTCACACAAAATTCTCCCATCATGCACAACCCCGATGACAAGCCGAGCAATTGGTTCATACTTTTTAACGCGCTTCAGCTTTTTCAACCCTCACGCAATACATGAGCGCAAGCCATGGATATAGCACTATAGGTGGAATAGAATATGATGGTGGAGGTTTATGTGGAGAAGACAAAAAGGGAGAAAGTCTCACAATCGACGCGGCTAATCAACGGGCTATGGAGATGCCCATCAATTGATGTCAATGTGAGGAGTAGGGATTGCCATGCAACGGATGCACTAAGAGCTATAAGTGTATGAAAGCTCAAACTGAAACTAAGTGGGTGTGCATCCAACTTGCTTGCTCATGAAGACCTAGGGAATTTGAGGAAGCCCATTGTTGGAATATACAAGCCAAGTTCTATAATGAAAAATTCCCACTAGTATATGAAAATGATAACATAGGAGACTCTCTACATGAAGACCATGGTGCTACTCTGAAGCACAAGTGTGGTAAAAGGATAGTAACATTGCCCCTTTTCTCTTTTTTTTGGTGGGCTTCTTTGGCCCCCTTTTTTATTTAGGCTTCTTTGGCCTATCTCTTTTTTTTTATTTTTTTTATATTTTTTTATGGGGCAATGCTCTATAATGATGATCATCACACTTTTATTTACTTACAACCCAATATTACAACTCCGGCGGTGTATCAGGATGTGCAATGATCTAGCATAGCAATGACATCAAAAAGCGGACAAGCCATGAAAACATCATGCTAGCTATCTTACGATCATGCAAGGCAATATGACAATGAATGCTCAAGTCATGTATATGATGATGATGGAAGTTTCATGTCAATATATCTCGGAATGGCTATGGAAATGCCATGATACATAGGTATGGTGGCTGTTTTGAGGAAGATATAAGGAGGCTTATGTGTGATAGAGCGGATCGTATCACGGGGTTTGGATGCACCGGCGAAGTTTGCACCAACTCTCAAGGTGAGAAAGGGCAATGCACGGTGCCGAAGAGGCTAGCAATGATGGAAAGGTAAAAGGCGTACAATCCATGGACTCACATTAGTCATAAAGAACTCTTATACTTATTGCAAAAGTTTATTAGCCCTCTAAACAAAGTACTACTATGCATGCCCCTAGGGGGATAGATTGGTAGGAAAAGACCATCGCTCGTTCCCGACCGCCACTCATAAGGAAGACAATCAAAGAAACACCCCATGCTTCAAATTTGTCACACAACGGTTACCATACGTGTATGCTACGGGACTTGCAAACCACAACACAAGTGTCTCTACAATCCACAACCACCCATTAGCATGACTCTAATATCACCATCTTTATATCGCAAAACTATTGCAAGGAATCAAACATATCATATTTAGCGATCTACAATTTTATGTAGGATTTTATGACTAACAATGTGAATGACCAATTCCTGTCAACTCTCTAAATAGATATAAGTGAAGCAAGAGAGTTTAATTCTTTCTACAAAAGATATGCCCACGCTCTAACAAATATAAGTGAAGCAAAAGAGCATTCTACAAATGGCGGTTTTCTATATGAAGAGAAACAGGCAATCCAAACTTCAAATGATCTAAGTGAAGCACATGAAGCATTCTATAAAGCCATACTCAAAAGATATAAGTGAAGTGCAAAGAGCATTCTATAAATAAACCAAGGACTATCTCATACCAGCATGGTGCATAAAAGAAAAGTGAAAACTAAATGCAAAAGACGCTCCAAGACTTGCACATATCGCATGAACGAAACGAATACAAAAACATACCGATACTTGTTGAAGAAAGAGGGGATGCCTTCTGGGGCATCCCCAAGCTTAGATGCTTGAGTCTCCTTGAATATTTAATAGGGGTGCTTCGGGCATCCCCAACCTTGAGCGCTTTCCTCTCTTCCTTTTCCTTATATCGAGACCTCCTCGATTAGACACTTCATCCACACAAAACTTCAACAGAAAACTCGGTAAGATCTGTTAGTATAATAAACAAAATCACTACTCTAAGTACAGTAGCAAAACAAATCATATTTTGTTTTTGCATTGTATCTACTGTAATATAGCTTTTCAATGGCTTACTCCACTGATAGAAATTGATAGTTTCATCAAAACAAGCAAACTATGCATCAAAAACAGAATCTATCAAAAACAGAACAGTCTGTAGCAATCTGAACATTCACTATACTTCTGGTACCCCAACAATTCTACCAAAATTAGGAAAAATATATAATTTGTAAGGAAAGACAGTGCAAAAAGAATCAGAACCGTTTGGCATTGCAGTTAAAAATGTAAAATCAAGCACTACAGCCAAAGTTTCTGTCCTGCACCGTACAAACCAACAAGCATTGTAAACATCCTAAAGGCAAACCTTAGCACATTATTTTTATAATACAATGGAATTGTACAAGGGGATAGTTATTTTTGATGAAAAATTTCTGTAATCAAGATTCACAAAGTTTCCGTGAGCATGAAAAAAGTTCAAGGAGCTCTCCCACTTTAACAATGCTTGTCTCTCTCACTTTCACTTTCCTTTTTGAAAAGTTTTGGGTTCCCCTCTTTATTTTTTTGTTTTTAAACTATATAAAAGCACTCAACAGAAATAAATGACTCTCTAAAACTTCCGGGTTGTCTCCCTGGCAGCGCTTTCTTTAAATCCATTAAGCTAGGCATATAGTGCTCAAGTAATGGAACCACCCAGATCCCAAGGTATATCAAAGCCAATTTTAATTAACAATGATTCGTGATTTAGTAGTGTGCACAAAGTAACATATATCATGCAACAACGAAGTCTAACTCTCTTCCTATGCATCAGCATGTCATAAAAGAACAATTCATGCACGCATAGTAAATGCTAATGCATAGTATACGCATTTTCTTGCAATTCTATCGTATTGGAAACATAGAGAGGTGGAGATATAGTTCCTCTCTCATAATAATTGCAAGTAGGAGCAGCAAGCACATGCATATTATATCCATCAAAATTATCATGTGCAATGGTAAAAGGCAACCTATCAATATAATCCTTAATAAGCACAAACTTCTCTGATTAGTGTAGTTTGGGGAATTCAAAAAGATAATAGGACTATCATGCGTGGGTGCAATAGCAACAATTTCATGGTTAACGTAAGAAACTATAGCAAGTTCATCTCCATAAGCATAGTTCATATTGGCATCTTGGCCACAAGCATAGCAAGCATCATCAAAAAGGGATATTTCAAGAGAATCAACGGGATCATAACAATTATCATAGCAATCATCCTTCAGTAAGCACGAAGGGAAATTAAACAATGTATGAGTTGAAGAGTTACTCTCATTAGAAGGTTGGCACGGGTAGCTAATCCGCTCTTCCTCCTTTTGTTCTTTGATCTCCTCATCATCTTTTTCATCCAATGAGCTCACAGTTTCATCAATTTCTTCTTCCATAGCTTCTTGTAAAATATTAGTCTCTTCTTGGACAGCGGAGAAGCTCTCAATATATGGTTTAACATAGGCATTAGAAGCATAATTATCATAACAATATTCAAGTATGGCAAAATTTTCAGATTTGTAGAGAGTAGCATCATATTTTTTAATCAAAGAAGCAATTTCATAAGCACCCTTAAAAGCAACAAATTCTTCAATTTGTTGAACATCATAGTAATTATAAACACCCTTAGCATACGAGGATACGATTCCATTATCACTAAACAAGCATTGGTAGGGAAGGTGTTTCTTAGGGTTTTCAGAACAACAAGTAAAATCATATAGTTCACTTTACCTAGAACCCAACGAGGAGCTAAAGGGAGAACAAATATTCTCTCAAGTCCTATCTGCCACTGATACGACTCTATGCATGCTTAGTGTTCGCTTTACCTAGAACAAGTATGAAACTAGAAGTACTTTGTAGGTATGATAGGATAGGTTTGCAAGATAATAAAGAACACGTAAATAAAAAGTAGGGGCTGTTTAGATAAAGAAGCAATAAAGTAAATATAACGAGTGTGGAAATGTGGTGGTAGGAGTTGTGAAATTGTCCCTAAGCAATTGACTACGTTACTAGACCGGTAATCACTATTGCAATTTTATTTGAGGGAGAGGCATAAGCTAACATACTTTCTCTTCTTGGATCATATGCACTTATGATTGGAACTCTAGCAAGCATCCACAACTACTAAAGATCATTAAGGTAAAACCCAACAATAGCATTAAAGTATCAAGTCCCCTTTATCCCATACGCAAACAACCTACTTACTCGGGTCTGTGCTTCTGTCACTCACGCCACCCACCATAAGCAAATCATGAACATATTGCAAACCCTACAGCGGGGATCCCTCACGCTTGCGCAACATGGAGAGCACCATAGGATAGCACCAATAATAAAACACGCAACTCAAACCAATCATAGCAATTCATCAATCATCGATAGGACAACGAAAATCTACTCAGACATCATAGGATGGCAATACATCATTGGATAATAATATGAAGCATAAAGCACCATGTTCAAGTAGAGGGTACAGCGGGTTGCGGGAGAGTGGACCATTGAATATAGAAGGGGGGAAGGTGATGGAGATGTTGGTGAAGATAGCGGAGGTTTTGGTGTAGATCACGATGATGATGATGGCCCCCGGTGTTCCGGTGCCGCCAGAAGCAAGGGGGAGAGAGCCCCCCTTCTTCCTCTTCTTCCTTGACCTTCTCCCTAGATGGGAGAAGGGTTTCCCCTCTGGTCCTTGGCTCCCATGGTGTGGGAGGGGCGAGAGCCTCTCCGAGATTGGATCTATCTCTCTGTCTCTCTCTGTTTCTGCATTCCGGGATTCTGCCCTGGCATCGTTTCTTTCATATCCAGATATCCGTAACTCCGATTGGATTGAAACCTTCACCCAGATCTCTTTCCAAAAATTAGCTTCCTTGCGGCAAAAGAAGGGCGTCAACCGCCTTATGGGGTGCCCATGAGGGTGGGGGCGCGCCCACCTGGAGTGGGCATGGGCCCCTGTCTCATGGTCACCTCGGGCACCGTCTCGCGTTGTTTTTACTTCCCGAAAATCACAAATATTCAAAAATAATTCTCTGTCCGTTTTTATCCTTTTTGGACTTTGTTTGATATGGGGTTTCTGCGAAACATAAAACATGCAACAGACAGGAACTGGTATTGGGCACTGCATCAATATGTTAGTCCCAAAAATTATAGAAAAAGTTGCCAAAAGTATATGAAAGTTGAAGAATATTGGCATGGAACAATCAAAATTATAGATATGACGTAGACGTATCAATGTGTACCTTCCTAGAGCTCGCAGTAGCACCTGGGTATTTGATACTGGTTCTGTTGCTAATATTTGCAACTCGAAACAGGGACTACGTATTAAGCGAAGACTGGCTAAGGATGAGGTGATGATGCGCGTGGGAAATGGTTCCGAAGTCGATGTGATCGCCGACGACACGCTACCTCTACATCTACCTTTGGGATTAGTTTTAGACCTAAATAATTTTTATATGGTGCCAGCGTTGAGCAAGAGCATTATATCTGGATCTTGTTTGATGCGAGACAGTTATTAATTAAAATCTGAGAATAATGGTTGTTCTATTTATATGAATAATATCTTTCATGGTCATGCACCCTTGAAGAGTGGTCTGTTCGTGCTAAATCTCGATGGTAGTGACACACATGTTCATAATATTGAAGCCAAAAGATGCAGAGTTGATAATGATAATGCAACTTATTTGTGGCACTGCCGTTTGGGTCATATTGGTGTAAAGCGCATGAAGAAACTCCATACTGATGGACTTTTGGAATCACTTGATTATGAATCATTTGGTACTTGTGAACCATGCCTCATGGGAAAGATGACTAAAACGCTGTTCTCCAGAACTATGGAGCGAGCAACAGATTTATTGGAAATCATACATACTGATGTATGTGGTCCGATGAATATTGAGGCTCGCGGCGGGTATCGTTATTTTCTCACCTTCACAGATGATTTGAGCAGATATGGGTATATCTACTTAATGAAACATAAGTCTAAAACATTTGAAAAGTTCAAAGAATTTCAGAGTGAAGCGGAAAATCATTGTAACAAGAAAATAAAGTTTCTACGATCTGATCATGGAGGAGAATATTTGAGTTACGAGTTTGGTCTACATTTGAAACGATGTGGAATAGTTTCGCAACTCACGACACCTGGAACACCACAGCGTAATGGTGTGTCCGAACGTCGTAATCGTACTTTAATAGATATGGTACGATCTATGATGTCTCTTACTGATTTACCGCTATCATTTTGGGGTTATGCTTTAGAGACGGCTGCATTCACGTTAAATAGGGCACCATCAAAATCAATTGAGACGACGCCTTATGAACTATGGTTTGGTAAGAAACCAAAGTTGTCGTTTCTTAAAGTTTGGGGCTGCGATGCTTATGTGAAAAAGCTTCAACCAGATAAGCTCGAACCCAAATCAGAGAAATGTGTCTTCATAGGATACCCAAAGGAAACTATTGGATACACCTTCTATCACAGATCCGAAGGCAAGACATTCGTTGCTAAGAATGGATCCTTTCTAGAGAAGGAATTTCTCTCAAAAGAAGTGAGTGGGAGGAAAGTAGAACTTGATGAGGTAACTGTACCTGCTCCCTTATTGGAAAGTAGTTCATCATAGAAACCGGTTCCTGTGACAACTGCAACAATTAGTGAGGAAGCTAATGATATTGATCATGAAACTTCAGATCAAGTTTCTACTGAACCTCGTAGGTTAACCAGAGTAAGATCCGCACCAAAGTGGTACGGTAATCCTATTCTGGAGGTCATGTTACTTGACCATGGCGAACCTATGAACTATGAGGAAGCGATGATGAGCCCAGATTTTGCAAAATGCCTTGAGGCCATCAAATCTGAGATGGGATCCATGTATGAGAACAAAGTGTGGACTTTGGTTGACTTGCCCGATGATCGGCAAGCCATCGAGAATAAATGGATCTTCAAGAAGAAGACTGACGCTGATGGTAATGTTACTGTCTACAAAGCTCGACTTGTTGGGAAAGGTTTTCGACAAGTTCAAGGGGTTGACTACGATGAGACTTTCTCACCCGTAGCGATGCTTAAATCTGTCCGAATCATGTTAGCAATTGCCGCATTCCTGAAAGGATTTCTGGAACAAGAGTTGTATATGATGCAACTAGAAGGTTTTGTCGATCCGAAAGGTGCTAACAAAGTGTGCAAGCTTCAGCGATCCATTTATGGACTGGTGCAAGCCTCTCGGAGTTGGAATAAACGCTTTGATAGTGTGATCAAAGCATATGATTTTATACATACTGTTGGAGAAGCCCGTATTTACAAGAAAGTGAGTGGGAGCTCTGTAGCATTTCTGATATTATATGTGGACGACATATTGTTAATTAGAAATGATATAGAATTTATGGATAGCATAAAAGAATACTTGAATAAAACTTTTTCAGTGAAAGACCTCGGTGAAGCTGCTTACATATTGGGCATCAAAATCTATAGAGATAGATCAAGACGCTTAATTGGACTTTCACAAAGCACATACCTTGATAAAGTTTTGAAGAAGTTCAAAATGGATCAAACAAAGAAAGGGTTCTTGCCTGTATTACAAGGTGTGAAGTTGAGTCAGACTCAATGCCCGACCACTGCAGAAGATAGAGAGAAAATGAAAGATGTTCCCTATGCTTCAGCCATAGGCTCTATCATGTATGCAATGCTGTGTACCAGACCTGATGTGTGCCTTGCTATTAGTTTAGCAGGGAGGTACCAAAGTAATCCAGGAGTGGATCACTGGACAGCGGTCAAGAACATCCTGAAATACCTGAAAAGGACTAAGGATATGTTTCTCGTTTATGGAGGTGACAAAGAGCTAGTCGTAAATGGTTACGTCGATGCAAGCTTTGACACTGATCCGGACTATTCTAAATCGCAAACCGGATACGTGTTTATATTGAATGGTGGAGCTGTTAGTTGGTGCAGTTCTAAACAAAGTGTCGTGGCGGGATCTATGTGTGAAGCGGAGTACATAGCTGCTTCGAAAGCAGCAAATGAAGGAGTCTGGATGAAGGAGTTCATATCCGATCTAGGTGTCATACCTAGTGCATCGAGTCCAATGAAAATGTTTTGTGACAATACTGGTGCAATTGCCTTCGCAAAGGAATCCAGATTTCACAAGAGAACCAAGCACATCAAAAGACGCTTCAATTCCATCCGTGATCAAGTCCAGGTGGGAGACATATAGATTTGGAAGATACATACGGATCTGAATGTTGCAGACCCGTTGACTAAGCCTCTTCCACGAGTAAAACATGATCAGCACCAAGACTCCATGGGTGTGAGAATCACTACTGTGTAATCTAGATTATTGACTCTAGTGCAAGGGGGAGACTGAAGGAAATATGCCCTAGAGGCAATAATAAAGTTATTATTTATTTCCCAATATCATGATAAATGTTTATTATTCATGCTAGAATTGTATTAACCGGAAACATAATACATGTGTGAATACATAGACAAACATAGTGTCACTAGTATGCCTCTACTTCACTAGCTCATTAATCAAAGATAGTTAAGTTTCCTAACCATAGACATGAGTTGTCATTTGATTAACGGGATCACATCATTAGGAGAATGATGTGATTCACTTGACCCATTCTGTTAGCTTAGCACTTGATCGTTTATTATGTTGCTGTTGCTTTCTTCATGACTTATACATGTTCCTATGACTATGAGATTATGCAACTCCCATTTACCGGAGGAAGACTTTGTGTGCTACCAAATGTCATAACGTAACTGGGTGATTATAAAGGTGCTCTACAGGTGTCTCCGAAGGTACTTGTTGAGTTGGCGTATTTCGAGATTAGGATTTGTCATAACGTAATTGGAGCCATCGCAACGGGTTAGCTTGAAGGGGTTAAACCGGACGAGGGATACGGGAGTTTTGTACTAGTTCGGCCCCTTCGATGAAGGTAAAAGCCTACGTCTAGTTGTGATGGAATTGATTGGGTTTCGATGACCAGGGAGCAAATACGCTTTCCTGAGTCTCGAGTTGTTTTTTTCTTGTCCCTGAACCGCCGCCGGGTCGTCCCTTTATATACACAGGTTGATACCTGGCCGGTCTACGGAGCCCCAAAGCCGACTTATACAAAGTGTCCGGCTCGATCTCTCCTTTCCTAACTTACATTACAAGTTACATAGTCATGGCGGTTTACCATTATGGGCCCTAATCCGCCTTTGGGCTTCGGGCCTCTAAGCTTCATTTAGTAAACCGCCATCTTCTAGATCTCCATGGGCTTTAGCATAGTCGAAGGTGAACCGGGCCCTCCTGGCCGGTTTACACTCAGTTGCTATATCCCCAGCATTAGGCCCCAGATTGATTTGAACCTGTTCATGTCAATCTTCAATACTTCAAAGATATCTTGTAAACGTCTTCCTGTGTTTCCGTAAACCGCCATATTGTCTTCTCCTGTAAATTTTGTTAAACCGCCATGACGTCATCTTCTAGACATAGCAACGGTCCACCATGACATCATCTCTGTATAAAATATTAAAAAGATTCCTTAATGGTCGTCCCGAAAATCGAGGCGACTGGCGCACCCACTCTGCCGCTTTAGGCTCCTCGATTCACGTGCCTACCATTTATCCTTTCCACTATAAATAAAGCCCGAGGGCCCTTTTCTCTCTTTCCCCTTCCGTGCCTTTTTCATACTCGCGACGCCCCAGTTCTGAAGCTCCGCCGCCGCCCGCGACCCTTAAGAGCTTCATCAACACAGGCCGCTGCATCAACCTGAAATGAACCAGAGCTCGCCGCTTCCCTCCATAGTAGATCTGCATCAGTGAGTTTCCTCCTTCCTGCATCGTTAGATCTATGCTTCATGCGTTCATGTGTATAGTTCTTCGTTCTTCCTCCTCAACTCTTCGCTTTTCCTTCTGTCGTGGTTATTTTGATCCAATATCTGTGTAAATCTTGTGCGGTAGTTACTCCGCATCCGTTTTTCATACTATTAGATCTTCCCTTTCTTTCTGTAGAGCATACGACCTTCCTTATCCTGCTTAACGCCATTGTAGGGTTCAGAAAAAATTTCTTTAGTTATCCATGGTAGATCCAAAATTGTACTTTGATATTGTGAAACCTGTTTTTGTAACACTTAGCATATTTTTTTAATCCTGGCCCTTCTGCCTATGGGCGGTTTAACCATTGATAACCAATCCGTCATATATCATTAGCCCTCTCTTAAACCGCCAACTGAACTTGCACGGCAATTGAGGGAGTCCTGGACTAGGGGGTGTCCGGATAGCCGGACTATCATCATCGGCCGGACTCCAAGACTATGAAGGTACAAGATTGAAGACTTCGTCCCGTGTCCGGATGGGACTTTCCTTGGCGTGGAAGGCAAGCTTGGCGATACGGATATTTAGATCTCCTACCATTGTAACCGACTCTGTGTAACCCTAGCCCTCTCCGGTGCCTATATAAACCGGAGGGTTTTAGTCCATAGGACGAACAATCACAACAACAATCATATCATAGGCTAGCTTCTAGGGTTTAGCCTCCTTGATCTCGTGGTAGATCCACACTTGTACTACCCATCATCAATATTAATCAAGCAGGAGTAGGGTTTTACCTCCATCGAGAGGGCCCGAACCTGGGTAAAAACATCGTGCCCCTTGTCTCCTGTTACCATCCGCCTAGACGCACAGTTCGCGACCCCCTACCCGAGATCTGCCGGTTTTGACACCGACATTGGTGCTTTCATTGAGAGTTCCTCTGTGTTGTCACCGATAGGCTTGATGGCTCCTTCGATCATCAACAACGACGCAGTCCAGGGTGAGACTTTTCTCCCCGGACAGATCTTCGTGTTCGGCGGCTTTGCACTGCTGGCCAATTCGCTTGGCCATCTGGAGCAGATCGAAAGCTACGCCCCTGGCCATCAGGTCAGATTTGGAAGCTTAAACTTCCCGGCTGACATCTGCGGAGACTTGATCTTCGATGGATTCGAGCCACAGCCGAGCGCGCCGCACTGTCTCGATGGGCATGATTTAGCTCTGCTGTCGGACAGTGCCCTGGAAGCCGCAGATGAGTCCGCTCTGATCCTTAATTCGGAGCCGACCGCGTAGATCGAGGATGGGTGGCTAGCCACCGCCTCGGGGGCGGCAACCTCTACGGCGATGGAGCCGAATACTGACCTTGTCCCTTGCGACGCTCGTGACTCTGAGGTGCCGGACTCCTCGCCGAACTCCGAACCTCCTGCGCCCCCTCCAATCGAATCCGATGGGGCACCGATCATGGAGTTCACCGCCATGGACATCTTTCAACACTCGCCTTTTGGCGACATCCCGAATTCACTAAAGTATCTCTCGCTATCAGGAGAGCCCTGGCCGAATTGCGGTCAGGATGGTTGGGATGCGGATGACGAAGAAATTCAAATCCCACCCACCACCCACTTTGTAGCCACTGTCGACGATCTAACCGGCATGCTAGACTACGACTCCGAAGACATCGACGGTATGGATGACGATGCCGGAGACGACCAAGAACCAGCGCCTACGGGGCACTGGAAGACCACCTCGTCATACGACATATACATGGTGGACATCCCAAAGGATGGGAATGGCGAAGAAGCAGCGAAGGCAGATTCCTCCAAGAAACAGCCCAAGCACCGGCATCAGCGACGCCGCTCTAAATCCCGCCACAGCAAGAACGGAGATTCCGGCACCGGGGATAATAATACCCCAGAGAGTGCCGAAGACAACCCCCTCCAGCAAGATTCAGCACAGGAGGACGGAGAAGCCAGCCCTCATGAGAGAGCGGCAGACGAAGAGGTCGAGGATGATAATTACATGCCTCCCTCCGGAGACGAGGCAAGCCTCGACGACAACGAATTCATCATGCCCGAGGATCCCGTCGAACAAGAGCATTTCAAACGCAGGCTTATGGCCACGATGAACAGCCTAAAGAAAAAGCAGCAACAACTTAGAGCTGATGAAGACCTGCTAGCCGACAGATGGACTGAAGTCCTTGCGGCCGAAGAGCATGAACACAAACGCCCCTCCAAAAGTTACCCCAAACGCAAGTTGCTCCCCCGATTAGAGGAGGAGGCATATAAACCTGCATCACCAGAGCACAATACGGCTGACCGACCACCTCGTGGCCGCGACAGAGAGGCCTTTAGGCCCTCCATCAGAACTGTACCCTGGCATCGCTCGAAAATCACAAGGCCACAGGGGAACGCTCCGGACTTGCGAGATATATTGGAGGATAAGGCAAGACAATCAAGATCGATCTACGGATCGCGTGGGTGCCCCACGGCACGCGACGACAACTGTCGCGCCGGACACAGTAAGTCCGGCCGAGCCGAACACAGTAGACAAAGCTCGTTTGAGCTACGTCGTGATATAGCCCAATACAGAGGCGCCGCACACCCACTATGCTTCACAGATGAAGTAATGGAGCATCAAATACCCGAAGGGTTTAAACCCATGAACATTGAATCGTACGATGGCACAACAGACAACACGGTTTGGATCGAAGACTATCTCCTTCGTATCCACAAGGCCCGCGGTGACGATCTTCACGCCATCAAATATCTCCCACTCAAGCTTAAAGGACCAGCTCGGTATTGGCTTAACAGCTTGCCAGCAGAATCAATTGGGTGTTGGGAAGACCTGGAAGCCGCATTCCTTGACAACTTCTAGGGCACATATGTGCGACCACCAGACACCGATGACCTAAGCCACATAATTCAGCAGCCAGACGAATCGGCCAGACAGTTCTGGACACGGTTCTTACCAAAGAAAAATCAAATCGTCGACTGTCCGGATGCAGAGGCCCTCGCAGCCTTCAAACACAACATCCGCGACAAGTGGCTGGCCTGGCACCTAGGACAGGAAAAGCCAAAATCCATGGCAGCCCTCACATCACTTATGACCCGCTTCTGCGCAGAGACGACAGCTGGCTAGCCCGCAGTAACAACCTCAGCAAAAATTCTGGCAGTCCGGATACCAAGGACCACAATGGCAGGTCGCGTTGAAACAAAAACAAACGCCGCGTTAACGGAGATAACACTGAGGATACGGCAGTCAACGCCGGATTCAGAGGCTCTAAACCCGGTCAGCGGAAAAAGCCATTCAAAAGAACTACTCCGGGCCCGTCCAATTTGGACCGAATACTCGACCGCTCTTGCCAGATACACGGCACCCCCAAGAAGAAAGCTAATCACACCAACAGGGATTGTTGGGTATTTAAGCAGGCAGGCAAGTTAATTGCCGAAAACAATGACAAGGGGCTGCATAGCAATGACGAGGAAGAGACCCGGCCGCCGAACAATAGAGGACAGAAAGGTTTCCCCCCACAAGTGCGGACGGTGAACATGATATACGCAACTCACATACCCAAGAGGGAGCGGAAGCGTGCACTCAGGGACGTATACGCGATGGAGCTAGTCGCCCCAAAGTTCAACCCATGGTCCTCCTGCCCGATCACTTTTGATCGAAGGGACCACCCCACCAGTATCCGCCATGGTGGATTCGCCGCATTGGTTTTAGACCCAATCGTCGATGGATTTCACCTCACCAGAGTCTTGGTGGACGGCGGCAGCAGCCTGAACCTGCTTTATCAGGATACAGTGCGCAAGATGGGCATAGACCCCTCAAGGATTAAACCCACAAAGACGACCTTCAAAGGCGTCATACCAGGTGTAGAGGCCAATTGTACAGGCTTGGTTACACTGGAAGTGGTCTTCGGATCCCCAGATAACTTCCAAAGCGAGGAGTTAATCTTTGATATAGTCCCGTTCCGCAGCGGCTATCATGCTCTGCTCAGACGAACCGCGTTTGCAAAGTTCAACGCGGTGCCGCACTACGCATACCTCAAGCTCAAGATGCCAGGCCCTCGAGGAGTCATCACGTTCAACAGAAACACTGAACGCTCCCTCCGAACGGAGGAACACATAGCGGCTCTCGCGGCAGAAGTACAGAGCAGCCTCTTAAGGCAATTTTCGAGTCCGGACGTTAAGCGATCGGACACGGCCAAACGCGCCCGGAGTAACCTACAACAAGACCACCTGGCACGTTCCGAGCACGCGTAGCAATGCGGCCCCAACCCCAGCCCTTGCATAATTGCAAGACTAGTCCTCCGCGTGCATCATTACGCTCTGGAGATACCATGGGCATAGGGGAAGGGGCACGACCACGACAGGCCCAGAGTGCGGCTCAACCACACCAGGGGCTCCCAAGTGTGTCGCTCTTTTTCTTTTTTCTTTTTTATTACCCACAGGACTCCGTTCACCAGAGGCCCTCTCCGGCAGTAGACCTGCCGAACTCACGATGCAATAGCCAGGGAAGGAGAAAGGCTACAACGAACACTCAGGTGGTCTCCATTACGAGCATTAAATCTGTTTAATACACCATTCCGCAGCCTACCCCTGGAGGGGGACATGTTTAATAGTCCAATCCCTTGCTTACTGCACCATTTGTATCGTTCTGCATTCATGGCAGTATTTCTGGAATAAACAATGCATCGCTTTTTGCTTATAATTTCATTTCTTTCTTATATATGTTCATTTATGACATGTTACATCCGTACACTTCGGTACGGCTAAATACACCAGGGGCTTAAGTTCCCCACATTATGGTGTGATAAGTCCGAACACTTTCACAAGTGCGGCACCCCGAACTTATAGCATTATATGCATCGGCTCCGAGTCATGTCTTGGGTCAATAGTTGGGTTTGCCCGGCTCCCATGTTTTGGTACCTTACGTTCTGTTGTATCGGCTAAGGTAGCACTGGGAGAACCACTGCGATTGCGTCCCGGTTGAGCATGGCGAGCGCCTCAGTGGAGAAAGCTAAAACTGACCGTCATGATAAGGCGAGAGCTGGTCGCTGTTCGAGAGATTTTTTCGAGTCCCTAAAGGCTTATGCCGCTTAGAGCGAGGAACCGGCTTCGTCCGGCCCAGGCGTGGATAGCGCCCCGAACTCAGTCTTCTGAACACTAGGGGCTTCGCCGAAATTCAAAATTATAGAATTCTATGGCTAAGTGGGAGTGTTCAAGCATTATAAGTCCGGTTGCCTCGTTCGTAGTGTTGAGCGCCTCCCTAGATGGACCCAAACATGGGAACAAGAGCGCTCAAGTTTATCCCGAACACCCCAGCACTAGTAGCATGGGGGCTGAAGCTGACGACTTGCCATCTCTCAGGTTTGATAAACAGCCGCACAGAAGGTAATATTTTAAATTAACAAGCGTTGCTTAGCGCATATGAACAAAGTTTTCAGCGCACAGGATAACAAAATGCGAGTCTACTCAAATATTACATCTTTGGAGCACTCACCCGCAATCATGCTGGCACCCCTCAGGACACTCTTATAATACATTTCGGGCGTGCGATACTCCTTGCCCGCCGCGGTGCGTCCGTCAGCAGCTTCTCAGAATCCATCCTACCCCAGTGCACTTTCGCACGGGCAAGGGCCCGACGGGCACCTTCAATGCAGGCGGAGTGCTTGACGACCTCAACCCAGGGACACACGTCCACTAGCCGCCGCACCAGGCCGAAGTAGCTCCCAAGCATGGCCTCCTTGGGCCACAGCCGAACTACGAGGCCCTTCATGGCCTGTTCGGCTACCTTGTGGAGCTCGACCAGCTGCTTCAGCTGGTCGCTAAGGGGCACCGGATGTCCGGCCTCAGCATACTGAGACCAGGAGACCTTCTCCGTCGAGCTCCCCTCCTCGTCCCGGTAGAAAGCGGCAGCATCTAACATGCTGCGGGGCAGATCCACGAACGCTCCTGGAGAGCTCCGAATTCGGGTAAGTAATAGGTAATTCACATTTACATGCTTGCTTTGCATGAAAAATGCCTTACCCGCTGCTATTTTCTTCAAATCCTCGATCTCCTGGAGGGCCTTGTGGGCTTCGGCCTTAGCGGCTTTGGTGCTCTCAAGAGCCGATGCAAGCTCGGACTCTCGAGTCTTTGAGTCGCGCTCCAAACTCTCATGTTTTTCCATGAGAGCCTGGAGCTCTTGCTGCACCTCCGCCACCCGCGCCTCCTGCTTCTCCCGCTCGGCTCGCTCTGTGGCCACATTGCGTTCGGCCGTAGACACCGCCTCCTTCAGGGTCGCCACCTCGTTCGTGGCCCCTGTAGTACCCATGTTATCCTTGTTATTCCTCTTGCAACCAAATCCTTTTCTGTAAGGTACAAATTTAATACGGTGTTACTCACCTTTCTTGTCCTCGAGCTGCTTCTTGGCATGGCCGAGCTCGCTCTCGGACCACTCGAGGCTCTGCTTCAAAGCATTGACCTCCGCAGTCAGTGCGGCAGAGGTCAGCAGCGCAGCCTGCAATCCCATATTGACATATTTTTTAGAACTCCTCCGTATATCTTTTTAGATGCTCAGTCCGGCTTTTCTTTCCGAACACTGAACCGAGCATCAGGGGCTACTGTCTATGCGGTATTACATTACATATCTTAAAATTCGTACCTCAAAGCCTATTAGAAGGCCACTGCAGGCTTCGGTCAACCCGCCCGTGGCAAGCTGAACCTTCCGAATCACCGCACTCATGATAGTGTGGTGTTCTTCTTCGATGGAAGTGCCATTGAGCGCCTCCAGCAAGTTATCCGGCGCCTCTGGTTGGACAGAGGCCGCTGGTGTCACAGTCTTGCCCTTCTTACGAAGGGGCCGCTCGCCGGACTCCGGAACCACTGCAGGTTCCGGTGCGGAGTCCGGTGCATAGTGCGGGAGGTTGCCTTGCGGCACCTCCGGGGCCTCCTCCTCCTGGCGGGTCCCTTCTCGGGATACCACCTCGGTGTCGTCAGCGTCACGGGGAGTTGAGGCAGTCGGAAGGGAATCCATACCCGACGTGTCTAAGGACCCGCTGGACGAAGCGGGAAGATCGTCCTTGGCTGGACTACAGGTTGTGAGCGGCATTGGAAAGACACCGTGTGGCAAAATGAAAAATTATAAACTATCTAGGAGTCCAGATACTTACGATCTTGCCAGGGGCTTGGCCCTTGAGGGCCACTCCTCGTTGCCATCGCCAACGTTGTCAGAACAGTCCGGGGGAAGGGTCCTTCCCTTCTTGGACCCTTCGGCCACCCTCGCAGGGGAGGCCTTCCTCTTTTTCTCTCCCCCCGCTGGGGGAGAGTCTTCTTTCTTCTCCTCCTCGTCCTTAGGGGAGGAGTCCGCCTCAGAGTCATCGGACGATGAGTCCGATACCACCTGACGCCGGGAACTCCTTCGGGTTCCCGTGGCCTTCTTCTTGGCCTTATTCTCCGGCACCACGTAAAGTGCTAGGACCAGCAGCCCCGTCAAACGGGTGTCCGCTGGGTCTTCTGGAAGGGGAGCCGGATAGTTTACCTGTCCGGACGTCTTCTGCCAGTCCTGTTAAAGGCATTGGGAGTTTAGATCCCACATAGAGTCAAACTATGAAAGAAATGAGTGTCCCATAAAGGATAACATAACTTACCTCGTCGGCCGGGCGCTGCGTGCTGAATCCGCGATCTTCAGTTGCGGATGCGGGGGCTTCTCCACCCTTGAACAGCACCCTCCAGGCTGCTTCGTATGTCGTGTCGAAGAGCCCGCTCAAGGTCCGGTGCTGTGCCGGATCAAACTCCCACAGATTGAAGGCCTGTTGCTGGCAGGGGAGAATCCGGCGGACAAGCATGACCTGGATCACGTTGACAAGCTTAAGCTTCTTGTTCACCAGGGTCTGGAGGCAGGACTGGAGTCCGGTCAGCTCGTCCGAACTACCCCATAGCAAGCCCTTCTCTTTCCAGGAGGTGAGCTACATGGGGATACCAGATCTGAACTTGGGGGCCGCTGCCCATTTAGGGTCACGCGGCTCGGTGATGTAGAACCACCCTGATTGCCACCCTTTGATGGATTCCACGAAGGCACCCTGAAGCCAAGTGACGTTGGGCATTTTGCCCACCATGGCGCCTCCGCACTCTGCTTGGCTGCCCTTCACAACCTTCGGCTTGACATTGAAGGTCTTTAGCCACAAGCCGAAGTGGGACTGGATGTAGAGGAAGGCCTCGCACACGACGATAAACGCCGAGATGTTGAGGATGAAGTTTGGCGCTAGATCGTGGAAGTCCATGCCGTAGTAGTACATGAGCCCCCGGACGAAGGGCTGAAGTGGGAAGCCCAGTCCGTGGAGGAAGTGGGGGAGGAATACGACCCTCTCATGGGGCCTGGGGGTGGGCATGAGCTGCCCCTCGTCGGGCAGCCGGTGCACGGTGTCGCTGGACATGTATCCGGCGCCGCGTAGCTTCTCGATGTGCCCCTCCGTAACGGAGGAGGCCATCCACTTGCCTCCCGCTCCGGACATGGCTGGAGAAGGTTGAGGTGAGATGTGCGGACTTGGGCGCAGGAGCTCGAGTGCGCGGAGATGGATAAGCAAAGGAGGAAGAAGGCGTAGGTAAAAGAGGTGGATCCTTATCCCCTTATATATGGGCGGACGCAGACTATGCGTCTCCACCGGCCTAGTAAAACTCGCTTATCTCCCAAGCGCCACAATCAATGGCGCGGTTGGGTTACCCACGTCCGTATTGATGGGAATACCGGAATAAGGGGAACACGATCTCTGCTTCGACAAGACGTGCCAAGGAAACCGCTTCGCTAAACGCGCTGAGGTGGTATAATAAAAACGATTCAAGTAAAGGCTTGGTAGTGGTGTGACATCACGCCACGAAATACGTCAGCAGATTGAACTTGTGTAAATATTATTCTCTCAATGGTGGTATGTGGAATTTATTTTACAGAGCCGGACACTATCCTGGTGTTCACAATCTTCTATGAATTATTCGGAGGAGGAACCCGCCTTGCAATGGCGAAGACAATATGCGTGCCGGACTCGTTGTCATTGAAGCCTGGTTCAGGGGCTACTGAGGGAGTCCTGGACTAGGGGGTGTCCGGATAGCCGGACTATCATCATCGGCCGGACTCCAAGACTATGAAGATACAAGATTGAAGACTTCGTCCCGTGTCCGGATGGGACTTTCCTTGGCGTGGAAGGCAAGCTTGGTGATATGGATATGTAGATCTCCTACAATTGTAACCAACTCTGTGTAACCCTAGCCCTCTCCGGTGCCTATATAAACCGGAGGGTTTTAGTCCATAGGACGAACAATCACAACAACAATCATACCATAGGCTAGCTTCTAGGGTTTAGCCTCCTTGATCTCGTGGTAGATCCACTCTTGTACTACCCATATCATCAATATTAATCAAGCAGGAGTAGGGTTTTACCTCCATCGAGAGGGCCCGAACCTGGGTAAAAACATCGTGCCCCTTGTCTCCTGTTACCATCTGCCTAGACGCACAGTTCGGGACCCCCTACCCGAGATCCGCCGGTTTTGACACCGACAGCAATTCTCTGGTTTAACACCTGAATAGTACACTTAAACCGTTAATTTGTAAACCGGCTTTATTTTTCCTTTTAGCTCCCCTTTGAAGATGCCTAAACAATTCTCAGCTTGCAATTGGGTTCCGTCCCGGATCACGGAGACACAAATCAACGGATACGTCACCACTGGCGCTTTAGCCTCAAAAGGGTCCTTCATTGGCGAGTTCCGGAATCTGAATGTCCACCTGAACCTCAAGATGGAGAAGTGATTGTATTTATGCAACACTTGGACTGGGGATTCAGCCCGCCCGGATCAAAAAATTTCCGGGATGTCCTTGCAAGTTTCCAACTCCATCCACAAGATATTGGACCGAACTCTATTTCCAATATATGTAACTTTCAAATATTCTGCGAAGTCTACCTTCAAGAAGAGCCATCCGTGGAGTTGTTCCGGGATTTCTTTCATCTAAACCGCCATATAGAATTCTCAGATGGTCCCAACACATAGCTTGGTGGCGTTTCAATTCAGAAAAGGAAAGAAGTTGACTTCCCTCATGCAAAACATCATATCCATCCTAAAGATTGGAACCAAACTTGGTTTTATTGCCGGAACACTGCCCCTGATGGAGAAAATCCTTTGCCGGGTAACCGCCCTCACCGGCTTAGCAACGGTCACCCTTTACCTTCGCGCTTATCCGCCACAGAACGGAAAAACTTTGCACCTCAACTCGCCAAGCTCCTTGCTCTCATGGCTAACGGTTTGACTAGCATTGATCTGGTCCGCTGCTGGGTTTCTTGGGGCATTTTTCCTTTAAGCCGCCGCCCCGGATTGATGCATGAATATACTGGCAATGTCAAAGACCCTCAACGATATCATGAAGTAGTAATGACCGATCTTGAAGTTACTGAATCTGTGAAGAAAATGCTTGATGAGACGATCTCTGCATGCAGCCAAACCGGGTTGCCACCTTTTTGCGTCTCCAATAAACCGCCAGCGGTAAAGTTCATCTTAATACTTTGCTGATTCGCCTTTGTATTAACTATGTGCTAACATTTTCTTGCCTTAATTTCAGGCGAATAGCTCCTTTTGGAAACGGAATAAACCGGCTAGGGCTCCTCGTGCAAAGAGCAAGGTCACCAAGAGAGCTGCCAAGAAGAAAACCACCGAGTCTTCTGACCGCCAGAAGATGAGGAATCAGACGCAGAGGTAGAATTTGACTCACTTGGTTCCTTTTTCGTACATCTTGTTGACAATGACTATTCCCAGGATGATGCTGAGGCTATCCACGCAGACCATGTTGAGGTAATCATTCTTTCTTCCGATTCAGATCTTGTACCGGTTCAAAGAGTTCGTCGTACAGTCCAGAAAGTAAAACAATCTCACCCCCTTGCTCATTTCGATCCAAAATTTTCTTTGAAGACACAGCAAGTTGAAGAGCGTCGCACAACCCGGCATAGTGGTCAGCAAATCACTTTGTCCGGTTTAGCAGATACACCAACCCAGAAACATCATCCAGAGGTGACTTGTTCTCCTGAAAAACTTTATCCTTTGAAGGGTTTCTTCCGATGCCCACTCAATCCGTCTGACCCGAATTATCAGGCATCTTCCAACTCATCCGGCGGTTCATCAACCACTCAGCTGCCTCCCCTCAAGACCGTCACTGGGTAAGTACATTGTTTCTTAACTTGTGTCTTCATGTGTCGGTTTATCATATTCTAATTTTTGATGTTGTAGTGCCAAGGCCCGATTAAGTAAGAAAGCCAAAACCAGCGACCCTACTGATGATGTTGATCCGGAAAAGACCCCAGAGAAAATCCTGAGATTGCCATAGACAGCTCTACTCCGCAAAACCCAGGCGATGATGCTAATCCGCCAGAAGTTGAACCGGATGCTCATGTTGATACATCACATCCTCATGCCCCTCCAAGCCTAGTTAACAGACCGCCGAGCCCTGCTGCCAAAGCGCCAAGCCCTGTTAAGAATGTCAATCCATCAAGCCCGGCCAAAGATGATGATGTTGTTGTTACTGGCACTGCATATACCGCCCCTGGTAATCCGGTTGCTCTATCAAAGCACAATGCCAAGGATGAATTTGCTGCTATGAGCAAGGGGAAGAGGAAGACTGATTTGTCCCGACTTTACACCAGCCGGGATTATGAAGCCGGTTTGGTAAATCTGATGAAGGAGCGCTATGAGGTAAACAATTTGATCTTTTGCTCTGTACCTTCATTGCATTGTAACCCCCAAGGGCCAGTTTGTCTTTAGAAAGTCAAACCAGGACTTTTATATTCCATACTGTACTTTGTTGATTTTCCTTGTGTATTGCTAGATCAAACACACATTAGCCCCCAAGTGCCATGATTAAAACTTGTATTAATCCGTGGGACTTCAACAGTTAGTAAAAAAATGATCCACATTAGCCCCCAAGTGCCAAGTATATAACTAGTTATATGCTTGGGACTTTCAAAGATATTGACACATTCTTCTGACTGTTGCAGACTGAGATAAATCAACAAGTCTCTCAAATTGCAGATCTTCAAGAGAATCTTAAATCCTAGCAAGCAGAAACCACCAAGGCAAAAGATGAGTTAAAAACCGCCTTAACCACCGTGGATCAGCTCAAAGAATGGTTCAAGTCTGAAAGGGCCAACTGGGACACTGAAAAAGTTGGATTGCTGAAGCGGGCGGAAGATGTTGAATCAGCTCTTAAACTGGTGGCGGAAGAACTTAGGATTGAAGCGCCATGTTAATGCCATGACTTCTGCAATATTTGGTAAGTATCTTTTCCAAGGCTTTGTAACTGTAGCTTTGAAATTTCTCCGGTTTAACATGAAATTCTTAAACCGCTGCAGGCAGCCGCATTGCTCATCTGGGCTCTGATATGCGGAAGAAACTAAAGGCCGCCTATACACTGATTGAACAGTTGTATACCGGTGCCCAACGGGTTATCTGTGCATCTTCCTACGACAATGCGGCCCCAACACTGATCAAGGACACGCTGGCCAGGTTATCTACGACGCCAGCACAGATAGAAGAGTTGAAGCGATCCGCTACCAGGGCTGGCACTTTGTTGGCACTTACTCGAGCCAAGGCATGGATAGCTGATCTTCATCCGGTTGATATAGCCAAGGGCTTCCCCAGTGAACAAGAAAATGGGGAAGTGTTTGATAACGAAGCCCTTAGATGTGTGACGAGGGAGATGCATCCTCTGGCGAGTCAGTTGGCAAAAGAAGCTAACTTGACGGTTCACCGATCCTTCTATGATGCTAACAACAAACGGGTTGAGGCTGTCATTCCAGAAGTGCAAAATCTTATTCCGCCAATCCGTAAGCATACTTACGCCCCTGACGTTGATCCGACTGAGCTTATAAGTGAAGAGGCTGTCTTTCAGGCCTTAACTCGGATTGACTGGACCACCACTGACTTCCAGCCATTGGATGGGGAGGAGGAGGCTGAACCGACACCATATGACCCATCTACTTCACATCAACATGGCGATGAAGCTTGATTCGGCAATCCGGTTGATATGTCAGAAACTGTCCGGTTTAAAACAATTCCATATTTTGGGCCGCTAAGTGCCTTGTAATAGGGTAGCAAAAATACTTTGATCTGCTTCCATCGTGTAGTAGGAGATACTTTATGTGATCTGCCATGATAATTTCAATGTTGGTTCATGTATCATAATATGCAATTCCTATGTCTGCATAAATAGAAATTGTCCTGGCGGTTTACCGCCGGACGGGGTATAATGCCCAAGGTAAGGCCTGATTGATAATCAAACCGTAAAAAATATGAGATGACTCATACCTGTGATGTAATATCACTTTAGTTGGTTGACCAACAGTCGGTGTCAAAACCGGCGGATCTCGGGTAGGGGGTCCCGAACTGTGCGTCTAGGCGGATGGTAACAGGAGACAAGGGACACGATGTTTTTTACCCAGGTTTGGGCCCTCTCGATGGAGGTAAAACCCTGCTCCTGCTTGATTGATATTGATGATATGGGTAGTACAAGAGTAGATCTACCACGAGATCAAGGAGGCTAAACCCTAGAAGCTAGCCTATGGTATGATTGTATGTTGAGTATGTTGTCCTACGGACTAAAGCCCTCCGGTTTATATAGATACCGGAGAGGGCTAGGGTTAAACAGAGTCGGTTACAATAGTAGGAGATCTACGTATCCGTATAGCCAAGCTTGCCTTCCACGCCAAGTAAGGTACCATCCGGACACGAGCCGGAGTCTTCAATCTTGTATCTTCGTAGTCTTGGAGTCCGGCGGATATTGATAGTCCGGCTATCTGGACACCCCCTAGTCCAGGACTCCCTCAGTAGCCCCTGAACCAGTCTTCAATGACGATAAGTCCGGCGTGCATAATGTTCGGCGTTGCAAGGCGGGTTCCTCCCTTGAATAATCCAGAGAAGATCATGAACACCAGGATAGTGTCCGGCTCTGCAAAATAAATTCCACATTCCATCGTAGAGAGAATAAAATGTACACTTAGTTCAATCTGCTGACGTATTATGCGGCGTGACATCACACCGCCACCAGGCCTTTATTCGAATTATTATACCACCTTAGCATGTTTAGCGAAGCGGTTTCCTTGGCACGTCTTATCGAAGCAGAGATCGTGTTCCCCTTATTCCGGGATTCTCATCAATACGTGCGTGGGTAACCCAATCGCGCCATTGATTGTGGCGCTTGGGAGATAAGCGAGTTTTACCAGGCTGGTGGGGGACGTATAGTTTTGTCCGCCTATATATAAGGGATAAGGATTCACCTTCTCACCTACGCCTTCTTCCTCCTTTGCTTATCCATCCCCGCGAATTCAAGCTCCAACGCCCGAACTCGCGCATCTCACCTCGACCTTCTCCGAATATGTCTGGAGCGGGAGGTAAATGGTTAGCCTCCACCGTCAAGGAGGAGGACATCACCAAGCTGCGCAGCGCTGGATACCTTTCCGGCGATATCGCGCATCGGCTGCCCGACGAGGGGCAGCTCATCCCTACCCCCAGGCCTCATGAGAGGGTCGTTTTTCTCCCCCACTTCCTCCGTGGACTGGGCTTTCCGCTCCATCCATTTGTCCGGGGGCTCATGTTTTACTACGGCCTGGATTTCCACGATCTGGCGCCGAACTTTATCCTCAACATCTCGGTGTTTATCGTCGTGTGCGAGGCTTTCCTCTGCATCCGGCCCCACTTCGGCCTGTGGCTCAAGACCTTCAACGTCAAGCTGAAGGTTGTAAAGGGTACGCAAGCGGAATGCGGAGGCGCCATGTTGGGCAAATTGCCCAACGTCCCTTGGCTAGAAGGGACCTTCGTGGACTCCGTCAAGGGGTGGCAATCGGGGTGGTTCTACATCACCGAGCCGCGCAAATCCACAAGGGCGGCGGCCCTCGAGTTCAGATCTGGCATCCCCACGCAGCTCACCTCCTGGAAAGAGAAGGGCTTGCAGTGGGGGAATCCGGTGGAGGTGACGGGACTCCGAGCATGTATCAAGAAGATGGTGAGCAATAAGCTCAGGCTCGTCGACGTGGTCCAAGTCATGCTCATCCGGCGGATCCTCCCATGCCAAGAACGGGCATTTAATTTGTGGGAGTTCAATCCGGAACAGCACCAAGCGCTAAACGGGCTCCTCGATACAACATACGAAGGCGCCTGGAGGGTGCTGTTCAAGGGCGCCGAAGCCCCCGCGTCCGCGACCAAAGACCGCGGATTCAGCTCGCAGAATCCAACTGACGAGGTAAGTGATTCAACCCCATTACGGGACACTTGTGGTAATTAGATTGACTCTAGTGAGGCTTCATTCTGCCTCTTCCTTTGACAGGAATGGATGGAGAAGGCCAAGCTGCTCATCAGCCCGGCTCCCATGCCAGAAGACCCAGCGAACGCCCGCTTAACAGGGCTGCTGGTTCCGGCACCGCACGTGGTGCCGGAGAAGAAGGCCAAGAAGGTGGCCGCGGGGACTCGAAAGAGTTCCCGCAATCAGGCGTCTGACGATGACGAGGACTCCTCTCCCGAAGACGAGGAGGAGGAGTACTCTCTCCCGGAGGAGGGAGAGAAGAAAAGGAAGGCTTCCCCCATCGGGGGGGGGGCGAAGGGTCCAAGAGGGGGAGAACTATCCCCCCGGACAGTTCCGCCAACATTAGCGTTGGTGAGGATGAGCGGCCTCCAAGGGCCAGGCGTCCGGCAAGATCGTAAGTATCCGGATCCTTGATGTGTAATTTCTTTTATGTCGCGTAGTATCCTTCTAACGCCGCATTCTGCCCGTAGTCCGGCCAATGATGATCTCCCCAACTCATCGAGCGGGTCATTGGCCTCGTCGGATGTGAATTCCATCCCGTCTGCCTCCACCCCACGCGCCGACGAGGACGCCGAAGTGGGATCCCAAAGAGGGACCCATCAGGAGGAGGCTCCGGAGGCGCCGTCAGGCAGCTGCCCGGACTTCGTGCCGGACTCTACATCGGAACCCGCAGTGGTTCCAGAGTCCGGCAAGCGGCCCCTTCGAAAGAAGGGCAGGACCGTGACGCCGGCGGCCTCCGTCCAACCGGAGGCGCCGGATAACCTGCTGTAGGCGCTTAAAGGCGCTTCCATCGAGGAAGAACACCGCACTCTCATGAGTGTGGTGATTGAGAAGGTTCAGCTCGCTAAAAGCGGGCTGACCGAAGCCTGCAGCAGCCTTTTAATAGGCTTTGAGGTAAAAAAGTTAAAATAATGTAATATAATACCGCATAGACAGTAGCCCCTGATGCTTAGTTCAGTGTTCGGAAAGAAAAGCCGGACTAAGGATCTATAACAAGATATACGAAGGGTTGCCTAAAATATGTCAATATGGGTTTGCAGGCTGCACTGCTGACCTCTGCCGCATTAACGGCGGAGGTTGACGTGCTGAAGAAAGAACTCGAGCGGCGAGCAAGAGCTCGGCCACGCAAAGAAGCAGCTCGAGGAAAAAGAAGGTGAGTAACACCTCTTTGAATAAGTACCTTACAGAAAAGGATTTTGGTTGCAAATAAAATTAACAAGGATAATATGTGTATTGCAGGGGCCACTAACGAGGTGGCAGCCCTGAAGGATGCTATGTCCGTGGCCGAACGCAATGCGGCCGCGGAACGTGCTGAGCGAGAAAAGCAAAAGGCACGTGTGGCGGAAGTTCGGCAAGAGCTCCAGGTTCTCATGGAAAAACATGAGAGTTTGGAGCGTGACTCCAAGACTCGAGAGTCCGAGCTTGCCTCGGCTCTCGAAAGTGCCAAGTCCGCCAAGGCCGAGGCCCATAAGGCCCTTCAGGAGGTTGAGGACATAAAGAAGATAGCGGCGGGTAAGGCGTTTTTCATGCAAAGCAGGCATGTTAATGTGAACTACCTGGCACTTACCCGAATTCGGAGCTCTCCAGGGGCGTTTGCAGATTTGCCGCATAGTGCATCTGATGCCGCCGCATTCTATCGTGGCGAGGAGGGGAGCTCGACGGAGAAGGTCTTCTGGTCTCAGTATACTGAGGCCGGCCATCCGGTGCCCCCTAGCGACCAGCTGAAGCAGCTGGTCGAACTCCACAAGGTAGCTGAGGAGGCCATGAAGGGCCTCATAGGCCGGCTGTGGCCTGGACAGGCCATGCCTGGTAGCTACTTTGGCCTTGTGCGGCGACTGATGGATGCATGCCCTAGGCTGGATGTAGTCAAGCGCTCCACCTGTATCGAAGGTGCTCGTCGGGCCCTTGCCCGCATAAAGGTGCAATGGGGCAAAATGGATGCGGAGAAGCTTCTCACGGACCCACCCCCATCGGGCAAGGAGTATCGCATGCCGGAGAAGTATTATAATATTGTCCTGAAGGGAGCCTGCAATATTGCAGATGAGTGCTCTCGAAATGTAATCTTTGAGTGAACTCGCTGTTTATTTATCCTGTGCGCTGAAAACTTCGTTCATATGCGCCATGAGCAACGCTTGTTTAATTTAAAATATTACCTTCTATGCGGCCGTTTATAAAATCTGAGAGATGGCAAGTCGTTGGCTTCAGCCCCCAAGCCACAAGTACTGGGGTGTTCGGTGATAAACTTGAGCACTCTTGTTCCCATATTTGGGTCCAACTAGGGAGGCGCTCAACACGACGAACAAGGCGACCGGACTTATAATGCTTGAACACTCTCACTTAGCCATAGAATTCTATAATTTTAAATTTCAGCGAAGCCCCTGGTATTCGGAAGACCGAATCATGGGCGCTATCCACGCCTTCATCGGACATAATCCGGAACTTCGCTCGAAGCGGCGTGAGTCTTTAAGGACCCGAAAAAACCTCTCGAACAGCGACCAGTCTCTCGCCTTATCATGCCGGTCAGTTTTAGCTTTCTCCACTGAGGTGTTAACCCGGCTCAACCGGGGCGCAATCGCAGTGGTTCTCCCAGTGCTACCTTAGCTGACAGAACGGAAACGTAAGGTGCCAAACATGGGAGCCGGGCAAACCCAACTATTGACCCAAGACATGATTCGGAGCCGATTCATATAATGCTATAAGTTCGGGGTGCCGCACTTGTGAATGTGTTCAGACTTTATCACACCATGAAGTGGGGAACATAAGCCCCTAGTGTATTATGTCGTACCAAAATATACGGGTGCCAGATGTCATATAATGAGCATATATATATAAAATGTGATGCAATTACGAAAAATGCCTTCTAGCCGGATTGTAGATCGTTTGTCTTTGCCGACCTTTTCGCTTCGACCTCGGGACCCTAGAGTCCGGAGTGAGTCCGAATACCTTTTTGGTTAAGAAACAACCGTGGTATGCATGGAGACCAGGCGTAGGGGTCATTAGTGCTTTATCAGACAAGTGCCCAACTAGTTATGTTATATTACATGGTTAGTAAGAAACATCTTCCAGGGAGAATAGTTCCGTTAAGGGTTCCTTTCCCTGGGAGGCATGCCCTAAAGTGCATGTCCGGACTGCAAAGAAAGCAGTAAAACATCTGGGGGCAAATAGATAAATAGGTAAAAAGTCATCTTTTAAGTCACCGACCGAATATTCCCTTAAGAACGCTAGCTTTCGGCTTCACCCAGTCTGAGGTACACATCCGGCTGACCCGGCAGTAACAATCGCAGAGGTGCTCCCTTTACCTCCTAGCCGAACAATCGGGAACGTAGGGGTAAGCACAGGAGCCAGGCAACCCAGCTTGGCCAAAACTTAAGTCGTATCGATGCATATAATGGCGAATAAAAGGTACATGTGGAAGCTTGACACATGTGCTGGGTATAAAACCCGTATAATTGAGCTTCTGTAAAAGGAGCCCCCAGGAATAATGAGTGCGGATGGCACATCATGCGTATGCGAAGAATGCAAAAATAGGCCCGGAGCATTATTAATGAAAGAAAAGTCCGCTAGTAGAGCGGACTGATACAAATAGTGCGGTAAGCAAGGGATTTGGACTAAATAAACATGTCCCCCTCCAGGGATGAGCTGCGGATTTGGTGTATATAATTGAATTTAATGCTCTTAATTGAGACCACCTGAGTGTTCAACGCTGCCTTCTTAAGTCCCTGACTTTTGCATCATGAGTTCGGCAAGTTCACCGCCGGACAGGGCTTCTGTTTAACAGAGTCATGTGTACAAAAAAGAAGAAAAATAATAATAAAAAAAGAGAGGCACATTTGCGAGCCCCTGGTGTGGTCGAACCGCACTCTGGGTCCATTGTGATCGTGCCCCCTCCCCTGTGCCCATGGTATCTCCAGAGCGTAATGATGTACGCGGAGTGTTATTCTTGCGATCATACGCGGGCGAGGGTTGGGGCCGCATTGCTACGCGTGCTCTGATTGCGCCAGGTGGTCTTGGTTGATATTGCTCCGGGCGCGCTTTGCTGTATTCGGCCGTTTAACGACCGGACTCGAGAATTGCCTTAGAAGGATGCTCTGTACTTCTGCCGCGAGAGCCGCTGTATGTTCCTCCGTTCGGAGGGAGCGTTCCGTATTCCGATTGACCGTGATGACTCCACGAGGGCCTGGCATCTTGAGCTTTAGGTATGCATAATGCGGCACCGCGTTGAATTTGGCAAACGCGGTTCGTCCGAGCAGGGCGTGATAGCCGCTGCGAAACGGGACTATATCGAAGATTAACTCTTCACTCCAGAAATTATCTGGGGATCCGAAGACCACTTCCAGTGTGACTGAGCCTGTACAATTGGCTTCCACTCCTGGTATGACACCTTTAAAGGTTGTCTTTGTAGGTTTAATCCTTGATGGGTCTATGCCCATTTTGCGCACTGTATCCTGATAAAGCAGGTTCAGGCTACTGCCGCCGTCCATCAGGACTCTCGTGAGGTGAAACCCATCGACGATCGGGTCTAAGACCAATGCGGTGAATCCGCCATGGCGTATGCTGGTCGGATGGTCTCTTCGATCGAAAGTGATCGGACAAGAGGACCATGGGTTGAACTTTGGGGCGACTAGCTCCATCGCATAGACGTCCCTTAGTGCGCGTTGCCTCTCCCGCTTGGGTATATGGGTCGCGTATATCATATTCACCGTCCGTACTTGTGGGGGAAAACCCTTCTGTCCTCTTTTGTTCGGCGGCCGGGTCTCTTCCTCGTCGTAGCTATTTAGCCCCTTGTCATTGTTTTCGGCAATTAACTTGCCGGCCTGCTTGAACACCCAGCAATCTCTATTGGTGTGGTTAGCTGGCTTTTCAGGGGTGCCATGTATCTGGCATGAGCGGTCGAGTATTCGGTCCAAGTTGGACGGACCCGAAATGGTTCTTTTAAATGGCTTCTTCCGTTGACCGGGTTTAGAGCCTCGGAATCCGGCATTGATCGCCGTATCCTCCTTATCGTCGCCGTTAATTCGGCGCTTGTTTTTGTTTCGACGTGACCTGCCGTTGTTGTCCTTAGTATCCGGACTGCCAGAATTTTTACGGAGATTGTTGCTGCGGGCTAGCCAGCTGTCCTCTCCCGCACAAAAGCGGGTCATTAACGATGTGAGGGCTGCCATGGGTTTCGGCTTTTCCTGCCCCAGGTGCCGGGCTAGCCATTCGTCCCGGATGTTATGTTTGAAGGCTGCAAGGGCCTCTGCATCCGGACAATCGACGATTTGATTTTTCTTTGTCAAGAACCGTGTCCAGAATTGTCTGGCCGATTCGTCTGGCTGCTGAATGATGTGGCTTAGGTCATCGGCGTCTGGTGGTCGCACATATGTGCCTTGGAAGTTATCAAGGAATGCGGCCTCCAGGTCCTTCCAACACCCAATTGACTCTGCGGGCAAGCTGTTAAGCCAATGCCGAGCTGGTCCTCTAAGCTTGAGTGGGAGGTACTTTATGGCGTGGAGATCATCGCCGCCGGCCATATGGATGTGGAGAAGATAGTCTTCGATCCACACCGCGGGGTCTGTTGTGCCATCGTAAGATTCGATGTTTACGGGTTTAAACCCTTCGGGGATCTGATGATCCATTACTTCGTCAGTGAAGCATAACGGGTGTGCGACGCCCCTGTATTGAGCAATATCGCGGCGCAGCTCGAGGGAGCGCTGTCTGCTGTGTTCGGCCCGGCCGGGGTTATTGTGTCCGGCACGATGGTATTCGTCGTGGGTCGTAGGGCGCCCCCGTGATCCATAGATGGATCTGGATTGTCTTGCTTTGTCCTCCAATATGTCTCGCAAGTCCGGCGCGTTCCCTCTTGGCTTCGTACTTTTGAAGCGATGCCGGGGTATAGTCTTGGCTGGGGGCCTGGATGCCTCTCTGTCATGACCACGGGGTGGTCGGTCAGCCATATCGTGCGCTGGTGATGGATGTACGTATGCTTCCTCCTCTAATCGGGGGAGCAGCTTGCATTTTGGGTAACTTTTGGAGGGACGTTCGAGTTTATACTCTTCGGCCGCGAGGACTTCGGTCCATCGATCGGCCAGCAGGTCCTGATCAGCTTGAAGCTGCTGCTGCTTTTTCTTTAGGCTATTTGCTGTGGCGATAAGCCTGCGCTTGAAGCGCTCTTGTTCGACGGGATCCTCGGGTACGACGAATTCGTCATCGTTGAGGCTTGCTTCGTCTTCGGAGGGAGGCATATAATTATGATCCTCAACCTCTTCGTCTGCCGCCCTCTCATGAGGGCTTACTTCTGCATCCTCCTGCGCTGAGTCTTGCTGGAGGGGATTGTCTTCGGCACTCTCTGGAGTATTATTATCTCCTGTGCCGGAATCTCCGTTTTTGCTGTGGCGAGATTTAGAGCGGCGCCGCTGACGCCGGCGCTTGGGCTGTTTCTTTAAGGAATCTGCCTCCGCTGTTCCTTCGTCGTCCCCATCTTTTGGGGTATCCACCATGTATACGTCATATGACGAGGTGGCCTTCCAGTGCCCCGTGGGCGCTGGTTCGTCTCCGGCATCGTCGTCCATAGCGTCGATGTCTTCGGAGTCGTAGTCTAGCATGTCGGTTAGATCGTCGACAGTGGCTACAAAGTGGGTGGTGGGTGGGCTCTGAATTTCTTCGTCGTCCGCATCCCAACCACCTGGCCATAATCCGGCCAGGACTCTCCTGATAACGAGAGATGCTTTAGTGAATTTAAGATATCGCCGAAAGGCGAGCATTGGAAGATGTCTGCGGCGGTGAATTCCATAACCGGCGCCCAATCCGGATTGATTGGTAGGGGCGCGGGAGGTTCGGAGTCCGGCGAGGAGTCCGGCGCCTCGGAATCACGAGTTTCGCAGGGGATAAGATTAGTGTTCGGCTCCATCGCCGTGGATGTTGAAGCCCCCAGGGCGGCGTCTATCCACCGACCCTCGATCTGGGTGATCGGCTCCGGGCTAATAGCCGAAGCGGATCCATGTGCGGCCACCAAGGCACTGTTCGGCGGTAGAGCTAGATCATGCCCATCGTCACAGTGCGGCGCGCTTGGCTGTGGCTCGAGTCCGTCGAGGATCAAGTCTCCTCAGACATCGGCCGTGAAGTTTAAGCTTCCAAATCTGACCTGACGGCCAGGGGCGTAGCTTTCGATCTGCTCCAGATGGCCAAGTGAATTGGCCCGCAGGGCGAAGCCGCCGAATACGAAGATCTGTCTGGGGAGAAAAATCTCACCCTGGGCAGTGTTGCAGGTTGAAGATGCCATCAAGCCTATCGGTGACGACACAGAGGAACTCTCAATGAAAGCACCAATGTCGGTGTCAAAACCGGCGGATCTCGGGTAGGGGGTCCCGAACTGTGCGTCTAGGCGGATGGTAACAGGAGACAAGGGACACGATGTTTTTTACCCAGGTTTGGGCCCTCTCGATGGAGGTAAAACCCTACTCCTGCTTGATTGATATTGATGATATGGGTAGTACAAGAGTAGATCTACCACGAGATCAAGGAGGCTAAACCCTAGAAGCTAGCCTATGGTATGATTGTATGTTGAGTATGTTGTCCTACGGACTAAAGCCCTCCGGTTTATATAGATACCGGAGAGGGCTAGGGTTACACAGAGTCGGTTACAATAGTAGGAGATCTACGTATCCGTATCGCCAAGCTTGCCTTCCACGCCAAGTAAGGTACCATCCGGACACGAGCCGGAGTCTTCAATCTTGTATCTTCGTAGTCTTGGAGTCCGGCCGATATTGATAGTCCGGCTATCCGGACACCCCCTAGTCTAGGACTCCCTCACCAACTTTGATTGTAGTAAGGGTGAAAACCCAAATCTGAAATTCTTATATAACTCCATCATGTACTGATGGCGTATAATAACTCATACCGTGTGATGATAAACACCAGATGATCAAAACTGGCGACAAGTAGTCAAAGCCAGGCCGGGTTAACGAACTCCGGTTTGATAATAAGGTCTGTCAACGTGTAGTTGAAAACCAAGCCGGTTTAAGGAACACCGGGCTAATAAGATGACTAATAAGTCATACCAGGTCAAAGAAACCGGTTTAACATAAAATTTATCAAAAGAAAAGTGACAAATGCAAATAAAACCGTGTAGTCGAGGGTTTTCAAGGGCTGCCAGGCCCAAATTCGAGGCTTTTCATGGGCTGCCAGGCCGCTGAGTTGAACCATTTAGCAAAGCCTTTTAAGATGGACCTCCAACTAACCAATCACCGTTTTAACTTTGACAAGTTCAGGGTCTCAATGAGAGTCACTGTCAAACATTCAGAGGGTCATGCCAGGATTACCTGGATAGGAGTGTCTTACTTGATGAACGTAGGTTAACCCGGGGTTTTAGGTAAATATACCAGGCTTCCAAGCCGTGGGTCGATACCCAGCTACAAGGGTCCTTTCAAACTCCTTGGTATTTGACACAAGGAGCCCCCAAGTAACGTGATGAGCTGTGCTCATTGGGTGCCTATGTTTGAGCTGTGAATAACATCCGGACTCTCTTTGGCCCCTTGGGTGTGAATCTCCCAAGCTATGTTGTGGCATGATAGCTAGTTTAATAGGTAGTACTCCGCTTTGTCAGCTGAATCCCCCATGTAACTCAAAGGATATATGAGAAAAAACAGCAGAGGCCCTGTTGATAGCAAGGATGCTGGTTTATTTATTGATCATAATATATACATTGTCGAAATATGTACATAAGAAAAGCCTATGGCTCAAGTGTAGTAAGGCCATAGGAGAGCTATGTTCCACGGCCACCGGGTCTCCTCCTCAGAGTTGCGTGAGTTGTCTCGAACGTCAATGAGGTAGTATGATCCATTGTTCAGATTTTTGCTGACCACAAAGGGCCCTTCCCAAGGTGGGGATAACTTGTGCATGTCGGTCTGATCCTGGATGAGCCGGAGCACCAAGTCGCCTTCTTGAAAGGTTCTTGTTCTAACCTGGCGGCTGTGGTACCGCTGCAAGTCTTGTTGATAAACCGCCGATCGAGCCAGAGCCATGTCCCGTTTCTCATCTAACAGGTCCAGCGCCTCTTGGCGTGCTTGCTCGTTGTCCGCTTCAACATAATTAGCAACCCGGGGCGAGTCATGACGAATATCACTTGGTAAGACTGCCTCTGCTCCGTATACCATGAAGAAAGGTGTGTAACCTGTTGATCGGTTGGGGGTGGTGTTGATGCTCCATAACACAGAAGGCAATTCTTCCACCCAACAACCCGGCGACCGCTTTAAGGGAATCATGAGCCGGGGTTTAAGACCCTTCAAAATTTCTTGATTGGCTCGCTTCGCTTAACCGTTGGATTGAGGGTGTGCCACAGATGCTAAGTCAAGTCGGATGTGCTCTCTCTGACAGAAATCCTCCATCTCACCTTTGGAAAGGTTTGTACCATTATCTGTGATAATAATGTGTGGAAAGACAAAGCAGAAGATAATCTTTTTGGGAAATTGAACGACCTTAGCTGCATCACACTTGCTGACAGGCTCCGCTTCAACCCACTTGGTGAATTTATCAACTGCCACCAACAGGTGGGTCTTCTTATCCTGGGAACGCTTAAAGGGTCCCACCATATCAAGCCCCCAAGTAGCAAAAGGCCAAGTGATAGGAATCATATGTAGTTCTTGAGCCAGAACATGAGCTCTACGTGAAATTTTTTGACAAGCATCACATCGCTTTACCAAATCCTCCGCATCAGCATGAGCTATCAACCAGTAGAACCCATGACAAATTTTTTTTTGGCAACCAGTGACTTTGAACCGGCATGATGACCACAATCCCCTTCATGAATTTCTCATAGGATCTCTTGGCCTTCTTCCAGAGAAACACAACGCTGAAATACACCTGAAATGCTACAGCGGTGTAACTCGCCATTGTGAATAACCATGGACTTGGATCGCCGGACTATCTATCGAGCCAGGACTTCATCATCTGGTAACTCGCCCCGGTTCATATAAGCCAAATATGGAACCGTCCAATCCGGGACAACGTGTAAAGCGGCCACCAATTGAGCCTCTGGATCAGGAACAGCCAAATCCTCTTCTGTAGGTAACTTAACAAACGGGTTATGCAAGATATCTAAAAAGGTATTAGGAGGTACCGGTTTACGCTAAGAGCCAAGCCGGCTTAAAGCATCTGCTGCTTCGTTTTTGCGCCGATTGATATGCTCCACCTAATAGCCTTTGAAGTGACCCACCACAATATCCACCTCATGTCTATAAGCCGCCATGAGTGGATCCTTAGAATCCCAAGTGCCAGAAACTTGCTGAGCCACCAGATCAGAATCTCCAAAACAACGAACTCGACTTAAGTTCATCTCTTTAGCCACATGGAGACCATGGAGTAATGCTTCATACTCAGCTGCATTGTTTGTACAGGGAAACATCAAACGGAGAACATAGCAAATTTTATCACCTCGAGGGGAAGTAAGGAGAACTCCAGCCCCCGAGCCCTCCAACTGTCTGGATCCATCAAAATGAATAGTCTAGTATGTATTATCTGGTTTGTCTTCTAGCACTTGCAACTCGGTCCAGTCATTGATAAAGTCCACAAGGGCCTGAGATTTGATGGCTGTTCGAGGCACATACTTCAAACCGTGTGGACCAAGCTCAATTGCCCACTTTGCAACCCGGCCAGTTGCTTCCCTGTTTTGAATTATATCGCCCAAAGGAGCAGAACTAACCACTGTGATGGGATGGCCTTGAAAGTATTGCTTGATTTTTCGACTTGCCATAAAAACTCCATACACCACCTTCTGATGGCCTTGAAAGGATGGCCTTGAAAGTATTTCTTGAGTTTTCGACTTGCCATAAAAACTCCATACACCAGCGTTGTTTTGACTCCATCAGGACTTCACTGATGTAGTATACAGGTCGTTGAACGGGGTATTCCTTCCCAGCCTCCTTACGCTCAACCACAATTGCCACACTGACTGCTCGGGCATTGGCAGCCACATATAACAGCAAGGGCTCATTATCAACCGGAGCTGCAAGAACCGGCGGTTCAACCAACTGCCGCTTTAACTCCTCAAAAGCCGCATTGGCTACCTCACTCCAAACGAAGTCGCCTGTCTTTTTCAACATCTGATATAAAAGAATGGCCTTCTCTCCCAAACGGCTGATAAACCGGCTAAGGGCTGCAATCCGACCCGCCAGACGCTGAACATCGTTGATACACTTCGGTTTAGCCAGGGATGTAATCGCCTTGATTTTTTCCAGATTATCCTCAATGCCCCGGTTGGATACCAGGAAACCTAAGAGCTTGCCTGTCGGAACACCAAAAACACATTTGTCCGGATTAAGCATCATTTTGTAAACCCGAAGATTGTCAAACGTCTCCTTGAGGTCATCTATCAGTGTTTCCTTCTTCCTGGATTTTACCACAATGTCATCCACATAGGCATGAACATTACGCCCAATCTTAAGCCCAAAGGGCATAGAAACATAGCAGAAGGCTCCAAACGGAGTGATGAAGGCTGTCTTCTCCTGGTCCTTCACTGCCATCTTGATCTGATGATATCCTGAATAAGCATCCAGAAAACTCAGGCGCTCACAACCCGCCGTCGCATCAATGATCTGATCAATACGCGGGAGAGCAAAGAGATTGGCCGGACAAGCTTTATTCAAGTCCGTGTAGTCCACACACATACGCCAAGTGCCATTTTTCTTCAGAACAAGCACCGGATTTGCCAGCCATTCAGGATGAAACACTTCAACGATAAACCAAGCAGCCAACAGCCGGGCTACCTCTTCACCAATTGCCTTGCATCTTTCCTCATTAAAGCGACGAAGAAATTGCTTGACCGGTTTAAACTTGGGATCAATATTAAGAGTGTGCTCAGCGAGTTCCTCGGTACACCTGGCATGTCAGAAGGCTTCCATGCAAAAATGTCCCGGTTCTCATGGATGAACTCGATGAGCGCGCTTTCCTATTTCAGATCCAGATTTGTGCTGATGCTGAACTGCTTGGACGAATCGCCAGGCATGAAGTCAACAAGTTTGGTTTCATCAGCTAGTTTGAAATGCAGGGTTGGGTCATGCTCAGTGGTGGGCTTCTTCAGAGGGGTCACATCTGCCGGATCAACATTTTCTTTACAAAACTTTAGTTGCTCTGTAGCACAAACCGACTCAGCATAAGCCGCATCACCTTCCTCGCAATCCAAAGCGATTTTTCGACTTCCGTGAATCGTAATCGTCCCTTTATGACCCGGCAACTTGAGCTGCATGTAAATGTAACACGGCCTCGCCATGAATTTTGCATAAGCCGGTCGCCCAAACAGTGCATGGTACGGGCTCTGGATTCTCACCACCTCAATGGTCAATGTCTCAGACCGGGAGTCATGTTCATCACCAATCACAACCTCCAAAGCAATATTACCTACAGGATATGCCGATTTACCTGGTACCACGCCACAAAAAACAGTGTTGGACGGTTTAAGACTCTTGTCTGTCAACCCCATGCGACGGAAGGTCTCATAATACAGAATGTTGATACTACTTCCTCCATCCATGAGTACCTTGGTGAACTTATAACCTCCCACCCGAGGCACCACCACTAAAGCCAGGTGACCCGGATTGTCAACCCGGGGCGGATGATCCTCCCTACTCCACACAATAGGTTGTTCGAACCACCGCAGATAACGTGGTACTGCCGGTTCAATAGCATTAATTGCCCTCCTGTGAAGCTTCTGATCACGCTTACACAAACTAGTGGTGAACACATGATACTGTCCACCATTCAACTACTTTGGGTGACTCTGGTAACCCGACTGCTGCTGATTTCCTTGGTTACTCTGCTGGTTTTTACCACCTTGGTTGTTCCGGTTGCCCTGATTATTCTGAAATCCAGAGTTTGAGCCACCGCCCCCATGAAAACCTAGAGCTGAACCGCCTGATGGACCTTGATCATACCGGAAAAGATCAGAGTTTTTGAACTCCTTCATAATGTTACAATCCTTCCAGAGATGCGTTGCAGGAGCCTCCTTGGTCCCATGCTTTGGGCAGGGCTGATTCAACAAGCGCTCCAGATTCATTCCGCTGCCGCACTGGGGCGGTTTACCCTTAAGACGCTGCACATTAGCATTAGCCACAAAATCTAAATCCGCTTTATGCTTACCGTTATTCCCATGGCCTCCTTGGTTGTGCTATTGTCCCTTTGCACCGCCGTTCTTCTTTCCCTTCTCCGGTTTCTCATCATCAGAATCGGGATCCTTGGTATTTATCAGAATCGGCATACTGGACCAAGGCTGCCATGAGGGTTCCCATGTCGTTGCAATGGCGCTTGAGCCGTCCCAACTTCATCTTCAGTGACTTAAACCAGTAATTGCGCTCCAGTGTTATGATCGCCTGGCCAGCATTAATCCGGTCAGACGAGTGCCCCTGGCCCTCTGCGGGTACGGCGCCGAGGCCACCTTCCCCGCGCGCTGGCGTGCCGGAGATCAGACCATGAGGTCTGCCCCCATAGCCGGCTCGCTTCCAGCCGGCGGCACGGTTGGCGCGCCGGGCTGGCCTCCCTAGACCGCCGCAGTCGGCGCTAGCGTAATCACCTCCATCTCCGAGGCGAGGCGTCACCCCCCTCCCTCTCCATAACCGGTTGGTCGCCGCCGCTCCTTCTGGCGACACCACCGGGACATCAGGCGCCACGGCACAAAGGGGAATAACGATCTGTGGGGGTTGGTTGCGTAAGGCCTCCTCCTCCTGCGCTGCGGCTGCTGCATCTGCCTGGGCCTTGGCGGCAGCGTTGGCTTGCACCCTCGCGGCCTCGTCCGCTGCCTCGGCGGCATCCGCCTCCCACTCCTCACGCGCCTCCCGCGTTTTCCTCTCCGTCGCCGCCTAAAGCTCGGCGTGAGGGTCCATGCGGTGGGCGCTGGTGGAGCCTCCCGCCGCCCCAATCACAGAGCGGCGGCAAACAGCTCAAGATAGAGAGGAGCTCTGTTTCGAGCAAGACGAAGAAAAATTAGAAGAGCACTTGCAAGAAAGAAGAAAGAATGCACGAGGGAATCGACACTTATGTGGAAACCATATGTGGCTCCTTCATCACCTTGCGGAAGCGGGTTGCCTTTGCGGCTGCTTCCTCCCGCTTGGTCGCCGCGGCCGAGCTCTTGGGCTTCTTCGGCCGGCTGCCATATATAGACAACACGGCCCAGCGCTTCTGCGCACCGCCTCGGGCAGCCGGCGTGGCAGATGAGCTCGCGCCCTGCTGGTTGGATGCCGGCTGGCGGCGCGGGGAGACCTCTTCCTCATCGTCGTCCGGCCAGTCCTCGAGGCCGACCCCTACTCCCGAGCCGTCTGCGTCGCTGCCTCCCCCGGTGGCGTCGTCGTCCAAGGCGGTCGCCCCCAAATCGGGGGTCGTCCATGTCGCTCTCCTCCCGGTCAGGAAGGAACTGACACTTCGGCCCTATGGCGCCGGCTGCTGGCTGGAGGAGGGCGGTCTGTTTCATAGCCGATTGGTCAAGACGGCTAAGGAGAACTCGGCAACAAAAGAGAAAAGAAAAAAAAGAAGACTTACTGCTGGCGATGGATTCACGTGCGAGTATGGTCCTTGCCGAACCGCCACTCCTCCTCCTAGAGCCTGCAGTTCGAGATTTACACTACTAGGGAAAAGCCTATACACATAATCTTATCAGCAGTGCGCTTTAAAATAAGGCGGTGCTGCTAATTAGCAGTAGCGTGCTCAAGAGTAACTCACTGCTGAAACAAATATAGCAGTAGCGCGCCCGCTCAAAGACACGCTACTGCTATAATTCCCACGAGGCCGCCGCGAGGCTAGTTATAGCAGCAACGCGTTATAACGATGGGCGCTACTGCTATGTAGCATAGTAGCAGCGCATTTTGCCAATAAGCACTACTGCTAAGTTTACTACAAACATTTAGTCCCACCTCGCTCCGTGAAGAGAGTTTCTACCACCTTAAATATGTTACTTCTCAAACTTTGACAAGAACTTAGTCTTCATTGAACTCTATGTGTAGAATTTGTGGCTGCAATATGAGTCTTCACCTGTTCCTAAACCGGTGAGGACTCATATTGACAAATCAGATTGTACACAAAAAGATCGTTGATGATCAATGTATTTTTGATATATTGAACAAAGTCTATTTTTACATGCTGACACATAGCAGTAGCGCTTCATTGTGAAAGGTGCTGCTGCTAGGTAGCTTAGCAGTAGTGTCTTTCTCTATAGCGCGCTACTGCTAAGCCATTCCATCTCCCACCCCATCTCCTCTTTCCGATCCACTCACAGTCACGCACTCACTAGATCCCCTCTCAATCCCCCGCGCCGGTCCACCCCCGTCGCCCCTCCTCCGTCTGCGCCGCCGTCACCTCCTCCTCCTTGCTGGACTCGGTACCGGCCTCCTCCTCCGTCCTCCCTCTCCACTCGCCACTGGCCGGCCCTTCCTCGCTTCGCCTTCCTCCTCCGTCCTCCCTCCACTGGCTGCCGGCCGGCCCCTCCTCGCTCTGCCTTCCTCCTCCATCCTACTCTCTTCTCCCTTCTCGAGTCGCCCCTCCTTCTCCCTCCTGCCCGCTACATTTTAATTTAGTAGGCTAGTTCATATGCAACATTTTGATTTAGTTGATATGATTTAGTTGATTTAGTAGGCTAGTTGATTTAGTTGACTTAGAACATTTTTGATTTAGTTGATTTAGTAGGCTAGTTCATTTAGCTGATTTAGAACATTTTGATTTAGTTGATTTAGTAGGCTAGTTCATTTAGTTGATTTAGAACATTTTGATTTAGTTGATTTAGTAGGCTAGTTGATTTAGAACATTTTGATTTAGTTGATTTAGTAGGCTAGTTCATTTAGTTGATTTAGAACATTTTGATTTAGTTGATTTTGTAGCCTAGTTGATTTAGTTGATTTAGAACATTTTGATTTAGTTGATTTAGTAGGCTAGTTCATTTAGTTGATTTAGAACATTTTGATTTAGTTGATTTAGTAGGCTAGTTCATTTAGTTGATTTAGTATGCACCATTTTATTGTTATTTTTTCTGTACATGGATAGGTACGTAGTTGCTTTTGTTTTTTTAATAAGTTACTTTTTGGCAAAATGTAGGTGGTACCTTGTCATCTAATATGTTAGTAGATCTTAGGATTATAATTGTCCATCAAATTTCTTATCGTGGAAGAACCAAAAATATCACATGCTACTGTTTTTCTTTGCTGTGAAGTGGATCGTTAATCCTTTGCTCATATTGCTTTAGGAAAAATGACGCCACCACCACCACCACTATGTTGATTGTGCAAGTCAAGATGCGCCAGCAGCCTTGCAACTGGCAAGCTGTTCGGCATCTATTTCCAGCCGAGTTTTTGTCATGCGGCGGTAAGAAATTAGATGAAATGTAATAACTATTTTATTTTTAGTGTTGGCATTACTGCATTGTGTCATTTTTCTTATTTTACACAGATTGTCCCATGCAATGTGAGGTTGAAATACAACAACCTGACAGGAGACACTGTGACATTTGAGGCTCCTGGGGGGACGTACACGATGGAGGTCGAGAAAGGACACAATATGTCGCAGATTGGACGAGATGGATGGGCCCGTTTCATCGCTCGCATGCGTCTTACTGGTGGTGAGTTGATCAGCTTCTCCTTCCGTGCAGAAAGACCCAAGCTGGCTGTCATTTATCTCAACCTGGTCGAAGATGATGAAGATGACGAAGATGATGAAGATAATGAGGACCCACTCGATGAAGATGATGAGGACCCACTTCATGAAGCCATCGTAGCTCAAAGAACAAGGCTGAGTGAGGAGGAGGTGTCCAACCTGTGGGACATAATTCCGCCACGTGCTGACTTTGTCGGGGTGCCATTCTTGACCCGCTTGACAAAAAATACCATGGTTGATCGACATGATATGGTATGTTATACTTACAAATGCAAATTATCCGATGAATTACTTAGTGTACAGTCCAATGATATGGTATGTTGTGTGGAATCTAGTTGATGATATGTTTTAGTGTAGAGTTCAATCACATGCTTATTAGTGTAGAATCTAAGGAAACTATTAATAGTGTAGATAATCCATATGTACTTATTTGTGAGGCTATTTATTAATTGATATGTTTTTCTTATTCAGAAATTGGCAAAGAGCATATCTGTGAGTTATGGTATCGAGCCTGATGAAGAAGGCTCAGCTGGACTACGCCTTACTGCAAGGGGCTCCATCACAACCTGTACTTACCGCGTGGACACGGACGGTCGCACACACTTAAACTCGGTTGGGTGGAAGAAATTCCTCGATGGCCAGAATGTTCGTGTTGGACAGGCCATCCTAATTACTATCAGGAACACCAACCGCCCAGGCTTGAGGATGATGATTGTCTTCGATATCATCTAGAACTACATATGTGTGTGTGGCTATATCATCTAGAACTACATATGTGTGTGTGGCTATATCATCTAGAACTACATATGATGATCGTCGTCGATATCATCTAGAACTACATATGATGATCGCCGTTGATATGACCTTGTATTGCTTGAGGATGCATGTTGACTATGCATGAAATTGTTATCTAGTACTCCCTTTGTTCCAAATTACTCGTCGTCGTTTGAACTAAAACCACGACGAGTAATTTGGAACGAAGGGAGTACTACCTAGTAATGGTTTATGAATTTGATATGTACTAGCAGTACCTAGTATCTAGTATCTGAAAGGGAAACTGAAAGGGAAAGGGGTACGAGGGAAAATGATGAAAGATATAGCAGTAGCGAGGGACTGCGAAATCGCTACAGCTAGGTAATAGTAGCGCGTTCAGAAAAAGCGCTGCTGATATTGTCAACACTAGTAGCGCGGGTAAGGGCCGCGCTACTACTATGAGTTAGCAGTAGCGCCTTATTAGTAGCGCGGCCACCCGCGCTGCTGCTAGCCTCAAAACCCGCGCTACTACTAGGGTTTTCCCTAGTAGTGGTAGTTCATCAAGTGAGCTACCTCCGCGTGAGGCATCTTCTTGGTGCACATCTGGCTTGGGTCTCGATGCCCGCTCATCTGGCATATCATATGAGGTCGGCCCTGGAGCGGGAGCACCCCGTGCGCCACGAAGGTGGTCAGCAGGTCGGGCCCGGTAAGGCCCTCCGACCTCACCATCACCCTAGTCCGCGCAACGGCCGCGACGCTGGAGGTTGACAGCGACCTGGCCCGGTATGACCAGTTGGGCCGTTTTCCAGTCGACGGGTCGGCTGCGTAAGCCGGAAGATTAACCCAGTTGCCCTCCGGGTAGATGCTCTTCACGTAGAAGTACGACTGCTGCCACATCTTCATCGACTGAATCGGTGTGATGGGAGGGAACGCATTCTCAGCAGCCGGCCTCGGCACCGCGACGAAAGCGCCACACTACGCCGCCACACTCTTGACGACGGTGCCGAGCTTCGAGTAAAGAACTCGCCCCAAAGCTCGATGGTGGGGAGGACGCTGAGATAGCCCTCGCACAGGGTGACAAAGGCGGACAGCGCAACCACTATATTCGGTGCAAGGTGGTGTGGCTGAAGACCATAGAAGTCGAGGAAGGCGGGGAAGAAGCCGCTCACCGGCAAGCCGAGGCCGCGCAAGCAGTGCAACATGAAGATAACGCGCTCTCCCTCCTCTGGCACCGGCGAGATCTCCCGCTCCGGCGCGAGGCGGACCTTCACGTAGTCCGCGCCGGGCAGCCGCCGCGTCCGGCGGAGGAAGTCGATGTGGTCTTCATGGACGTTGGAGCCATCCCAGGCTACAGCGACGTGTGCGCAACCCCGCGGCAGCGAACCACGACGCAGCAAGGTGGCCGGAGGCTCCATGCGGGACAACAGCAGCAACGGAAAGAAGAGAAGAGGAGGATTGCAGAGGAGGAGATGAGCACGCGTGCATCTGCCGGTCCCCTCCTCCCCCTATTTATAGCCACGGAGTGACGAAGCCGAGGGTACGAGGAGTGGGGGTCGTGGGATTAACTGCGCCCAATCCCCCACGACCCCACGTTTATCGCGCCTTAATGGCGTGTAGTAACTGCAGTTGGAATGCCAACCTCCCGCCTTGGCCATAGTGTAACATCCTGGATTTTGCCTTCTCTCTTTTTACGGGACTTTCCTTCTCTCTCTTTCCGGACTTGGTTTTCATCGTGGTTATTGCCCTGATTTGATTTGGGTTTTGGATCAATTCAAATGGACTTGTCACTCGGGCATATCCTTGGCTTTCACCCAAGTGACCTATCTATCTAATTCCTCCCACAAATCCCCAAAATAATAAAATGAACATTTTTCCTTAAAGGAAATATTCATTTTTCTCCCTTAAGTTCACTTCAGAACTTTGTGCTCTAAAGCAACCTCAACTTTTCTTGCTTAGAAAAATCTGAGATAATTCCTAATTATTCCTAGGACCATGGCACATCTTCCATGCAAAAATAATGCATCACTTTTTGTAATATTTTTGCTGTAGAAAATCTTTTCACTTCTGGACCAGAAATGCACTTTGTACAGCAAGTGCATTTTTCCCTAAGCTTTTAGCCTTGAGCTTTATTGAGCTTAAACACCCTCCTAAGAAACCCTAAACCCCAGGAGATCAGCCCTAATGACCTTCTAGAATGTGGCCAAACTTGGCAACCAAGTTTCTGTACAAAAGCTTGTCAGCTAAGTGGAGTCATTTCTGGTCGACCTGGGTATGATCCATCACCTCCCCTAGACCAAACACTGCACGGTCGAGAGCGTAGACAAGGTTTGGCAGCTGCTGGGCGTCGTTTTGACCATGCCAGCCTGGTGACAACGTGTGGACACGGTGCCTGGCATGCGTCTTGACGCGCTCTGGCTGGCGCCTTGCGCTCTGTTTTGCGCGTGCACGTTCCAGCGCTCACTGCCGACTGCCGCACCGCGCCACAACCCTCGACCCATCACCTAGACCCCTCCCTGGCGCTCGCCGCCGCCGGAGCCGCTGCAGAAAGCCAGCCCAGTCGCGGCCAAAACGGCACAGTGCACGCGTGTGCTTGTCCCCATCTCCAACCGCCTCCTGTGCTTGTCCGCGAGCATGGGCAAGCGCCGGCGTTGACGCTGCACCTTGTCCCCTCGCGTTGGAGCCTCTTGTCGATGTTCGCTGCGTGTCCAGAGCACTCCGACGGTGACACATTCCCCCCGTCTTGCTCCGGATATATAAAGCCACCCCGACTCGAATCCTGGCCACGCACCACTCCACTCAACCACCACGAACACGTAGAACGACCGCAATTTGGTCGGGTAGGCCTCTGGCCGTCGCCCCGACACGAGGACTCCGGCGATCCCCGCAGTCCAGCCGCCGCTCTCCGGGGCCTCTCGAGCTCAAGCAGCTGCTTGGCCAGGGCCTTGGTGGTCTGTTGGAGCTTCCTGGACCCCGCCAAGCCCTCGGAGCTGCCCCTAGCCGCCGTCTTCTTCCTCTCCGATGAACCCCGTCCGCCACCGAAGCTTGAGAGCTCTACTGCGACTAGCTCTGTCCACCTCTCGCCAAGCCACGGGTATAGGCAGGTGCGCCGCGAGCCCCACTTGCGATCTATCACTCTAGCCTAGCCCCAAACCCCCTCGTCGCTGGCGTGAGCTCCGGCGAAACGCCGCCCCTCCTCTGATCTCGATCCCCCCCTCTCTCTCTCTCTCCTGATTGGTGGGGCCCAGTGTCAGCCTCACCACTCGCGCCTGAAGCGGTACGAGTGGAGGCGCACTCCCACTTTACGCCTTCGACGTCACCCCCCAGGATTTTCTGTTAATTCAAATTTATTCAAAAATTTGGCCAAACTTTGACCAGCCATAACTCTTAAACCACAAGTCCAAATGAATTGATTCTTTTGCATTGTCTTTGTTACAGAAAGCTCTAGCAGCACACCAAAAGGTGGAATTTTCCTTGTTGCCTAGAATTTCTGGTGATTTTCAGAAGGTGATTTGACATTTATTTTTGTGGTTTTTAAATATTTTTAGAAGAAGGATCTTGCCTTGAAGAAAACGAGGAGGAGTGTGACCCTCCTCTGCACTAAGGCAAACCACAACATCATTTGGATTGTGTTATTTAAATATATATGATTTTCTACTTGAATATGAGTCTTTATTTGCATTTAAAATTTGATAAATAACTTTGGTTAATTGCTAGTTACTTTACCATGCTTGATATGCTTGTTTTAGTTTCTGGTTGAATGCATGAACTTGTTTGGCTTAGTAGAGTAATATTTTGCACTATGAGAATGCTATGGAAAGTAATGATAGTTATTTTGCTAGTAAGGGTTTCATTTAAATAATGAACTAATAAAAATATTACTTGGTTATAAAAATGAGTTATAACCAGAGAAGTTTGATTCTTAGTATTGCAAGATGCATATGTTGTTATGTTTGATCCATGATTATGAGTTGTTTGATTTGCATGACGAGTAGTTGCATGATCATCTCGATTGTATCATGTTAGTAATAAAAACATTTTCTGAAAGTTAAAACTTGATTAAGTTCAACTTGAATATGATGTTGATCACATCATGGTGCCACTGAATCGGGTTTTTAATTCAGTGCGACCACATTTACCTAATGGGAAGGTCTTGATTCGGTCCTTTGTCGTGGCTCTCACCGGTGCCTCCCGCGAGGGAAGGTTATGGGCGTGCATACCCTGGCCTGGTAGGCAGACATAACCTTGTGTGCTCATTTTGTTGTTATGGTACCTTGTCCCTGTTTGGGACCGCTTTGCCACGACGGTGGCCTTTGGTGTCTTTTGTAGACACGGGGCCACCCAAGACCTAGCCCTGAGAGGGAGATGGTCGGAGTGGCCGTGGAGAGTGCATGACAAAGGGAGGGTTTCATCGGAATGCTTTGTTCCACCCGAATGGGAGTGCGAGGCTAGGGTTCCGTAGTGTGGGTAATGTGCGCTACCTCTGCAGAGTGTATTTAATCTATCGATAGCCGCGCCCTCGGTTATGGGCAACACTCGGGAGTAAGTCACACCATGTATCAACTTTTATAACTAATCATGCAAACTAGTAATTGTTGTGATGCATTGTTTCGTGGTGAACCTGGAACACTCGAGGTGTTCATGAGTGATTGATTTCAGGTGTGATCCCGGTGTGGTCACCGTTTGGTTACGTGGTAACCGTCTGGTAAGTGAGTCTGTGTGACTCGGTGCACTGTTTGGTTGTGCTGCCCAACTTTGCATTTTGTAGTAATTTCTTGCATTAATTTAACTTGATTAATTATCATGATATTGCCTGTCTTGCAAGTACATTCGATGTACTGACCTGGCGTGTCATGCCAGCTTTCAGGCAAGTTGATTCGCATCGGAGCGCATCTCGTGTCTAGGTCGTGTCCACATCGGTGTCACTGTGCCATGGAGTTCCGCTACGTCATTCTTCCACGGCCGCGTAGTTTTGTGTGATCGAGGCCCCAGCCATGTTCATTCAATAATGTACATACTGTCCAGCAGCATCGTGTGTGCCGCTTGGCCTCGAATCTCAATGTAATATGAGACCTTTGTACCACGCTAGTATCAATAAAGCGGTTATTTCTGTACCATGTTGTTGTGTATTGACAGAAGACTCGATCTCTGGGCTGGCAATGCAGGATAAACCGGTTGCTCTGAGCCGGGGTGCTACAACACTTGGTATCAGAGCCGCACTGATTGTAGGACACGCTAGACTGGTAGTGTGTTAGTAAAACGGTAGATAGTTTCGTTTGAGTGCCGGTAGACATATGAATTGGTTGTTGCGTTGCATGCATGAATTATTGTTGTTATTACTAACCGTATGGATTGTGAGGGTAGATGGCACCACTACCGATCTTGTACCATCCTGAGCCAGCTCCGTGCACATCGCCGCACCTGCTTCAGAACGCGTGGCGACGACTCTATCCAGAGGGTGATGATCCAGAGTATCAGGTGTATCGCGAGCAGCTAGCCGGTGCAGTGTATGAGTATTATGCTGAGGTCACTCTACACCATAGTTCCCCATCCGGCGCTTACACTCATTCGTCTAAGGGTGCTCTTGCTTCCACGCCATCTCAGGTGGTTCAGTTTGCTGCTATCGAGGCTCTTGTAGACTTGCGCTACAATGAGGTTCGCATGCACACCCACCATGGACTTTTCTTCTACCCATCTCTGCACGAGAATGGGCATATCTGCTTTCCTTTGATTAATCCGGCATGCGATCGTCCTGCTAGCCACCTTGCATGCTACATCACCGCTAGCTATCTCCTTAACTACGAGTTAGCTCGGGAGCCCTCACGCGCTCGTGCCGCTCTCGCTGCTACTCGTATAAGGGACCCTCTTCCCGATGTCATCTACACTTCTCCTCCTCCCACCTCTGTTCCTACGACGACCTCGTAGGGTACCATTAATCCTTTGACGGTGAACCCTTGCAGTGCTCCTGCTGCATGGTCTTCTCTTGTCGCTACTCCTGCCGCTCCTATGCTTAGATCCCATCCCCCGCCTACCTCTGAGGGAGAGCCCTCAAGGCAGCGCCAGTGCACCTCTCTTCCCCCGGAGGTCTCTACTATTAGTTCAGGATCTGGGTCCGGCTCAGGAGACGAGCCGTAGCAGCACCATCCGAGCAGTAGATCGTTAGAGTATCGTGGTAGTCATAACCATGATGTATGGTTGTAATCGCATTTGCCATGATGTGTAGTTTCATGTACGAGGGTAGTAGACCCATTGCGATGTTTATGTTCATGTTGGGACTATGTATAATTATGTTGGATTTCTTTCGACTTGGTTTTATTCGCTGCTTTCTTCCAGGATTTGTCATTGGTTCTCCCCCATTTTGGAATTTTCTCATCATGGTTGCTATGTATTGGGAAAATGAAAAATAGGATGCCACGTGGAGGCAGCAGCAGTCAAGCTGGTGAGGATGTCCCCGTCCGTCGTTCTGCAAGACAGGCAGGACATTCCCCTGAACCATACCAGCCACCTCCGCCTCCATCGCCACAACCGCCTTCCACCGAGCAAATCCTGTGAATGTTTCAAGAAAGAAGGAGCAACGATCTACTGGAAATACTAAAAAGTGTACAAGTTATGGTTGGGCAGAATGGAAACCAGAATGGCCATCATTCCAAGCTATCAGATTTTCAGTGAACCAAGCCTCCCAGTTTCAGCCATGCTACTGATCCTTTGGACGCCGATGACTGGCTAAGGACTATTGAAAGAAAACTGGAAATTGCTCGCACAGACGACGGAGACAAGCTTCCCTTCACGATGCATTATCTCGAAGGAGCTGCCGCTATATGGTGGGATTGTGCCAAAGCAATATGGCCTGCCGACGAGGAAATTACTTGGACAAAATTCAAGGATCTCTTCCGCAAATATCATATTTCCACTAAAGTCATGGAGATCAAGCAACGCAAATTTCTCGCCCTTACTCAAGGCAGCATGACCGTCGCCGAGTATCTAAATAAATTCAACCATCTGGCCCGCTATTCTCTACATGATGTGGCCACCGAAGAGCGGAAGATCGGCCGATTTCTTGGAGGCCTACATCAACATCTCCGGTGCACTCTCAGTATGTTTGATTTCCCGGACTTTCTGACTCTGGTGAATAAGGCCCTAATCACGGAGAGGGAACACAAGCTCCTGCACGACAACAAGCCAGCTGCTAATGACCACAAGCACAAGTTCGAGCCCAAGTATGCAACCAGTGCAAAAGGCTCGTACATGGCAACAGACTCAAGTGGAGTACAAACCCAATTGGCAGCAGAACATCAACAAGACTACTACACAAGTCAAGAATGTCATGACCAGCCCGGTGCGTGGCGATTGCCAGCGCAACAATTCGTGCTTCAGTTGTGGCCAAACCGGACACTACGGCCGACAGTGTCCCAAGAACACCAAGCATGTCTCTCCATTTCAGCCGCAAGTTAACTACATGGAGCGGTATTCCGCCCCCGATATAATCCAAGGGAAAGTTCATCACATCTCCGCAGACGAAGCCCAAGAGGACCCGGAAGTCGTCATTGGTATGTTTCCAGTTAATGACATACCCGCCGTAATTTTATTTGACTCTGGGGCTTCCTACTCTTTTATTTCGAGGAGTTTGCTACCTGAAACAATTTTCCTTGATCGATTTTGGGAAAGCACATGCTGGTACAATCCCCGGGATCCATACTCAGAAGGAATCTCGTCTGCCAAAATTTGGAGATTGACATCAAGGGCGTCAAGTTTCCAACATCATTGATAATCATCGATTCCAACGAAATGGATGTCATTCTGGGCATGAATTGGTTAACCCAATACCAAGTCTGCATCAGCTATGCGACCAGAGAAGTTACCCTGAAAAATATGGAAGGTTGCACCACAAGTTTTTATGCACGCAATCGCATCCCCTCGAAGGATATGGTTTTCGCAGCCGTGGCAGAAGAGGTGGAATTGATTCCAGTGGTCAGCGAGTATCTAGATATATTTCCTGAAGAATTACCTGGCATGCCACCAGACCGAGAATTGGAGTTTTCTATTGACCTGTTGCCTGGAACCACCCCGATACATAAGAAATATTATCGGATGCCCTCCTCGGAATTGGTGGAATTGAAGAAGCAACTGGATGAGATGCTACAAAAAGGATACAGTCGTCCCATCTCTTCACCATGGGGATCACCCGCAATCTTCGTGGACAAAAAGGATGGCAGTCTACGAATGTGTGTAGACTACCGACATCTGAATTACGTCACCATTAAAAATAAGTATCCACTGCCAAGGATTGACGATCTGTTTGATCAACTCAGTGGGACCAAAGTGTTCTCAAAGATTGATTTGAGGACGGGATATCATCAACTCAACATTAAGAAGGAAGATATTCCTAAGACCGCGTTCACCACTCGGTACGGTCTTTACGAATACACTGTTATGTCCTTTGGCCTCACCAACGCCCCTGCATTCTTTATGCATATGATGAACAAGCTGTTTATGGACTTCTTGGACAAGTTTGTGGTGGTGTTCATTGATGACATCCTCATTTATTCCAAAAGCAAGGACGAACATAAGGAGCATCTTCGCGTAGTTTTGCAACGGCTTCGCGATCATCAGTTGTATGCCAAATTCAGCTAATGTGAGTTTTGGCTCCAGCAAGTGGGATTCCTCGGACACATCCTCTCAGCAGGAGGAATCTCAGTGGACCCAAGCAAGGTAAAACATGTACTTGATTGGTCCACACCCACCACCGTCTCAGAAATCCAGAGTTTCCTTGGACTGGCCAGATATTATCGCCGCTTAATCGAAGGCTTTTCTATGACCGCCAAGCCAATGACTGAGCTCCTCAAGAAGGACAAGAAGTTCGTATGCACTGAAGACTGCGAACGGAGCTTCAATGAGTTAAAAACCATACTGACATCGGCACCCATCTTAACTCTTCCAGATATCTACCGCAGTTTCGACGTTTACTGCGACGCCTCCAGAAAAGGACTGGGGTGTGTACTCATGCAAGATGGCAAAGTGGTGGCCTATGCACCTCGCCAACTGCGACAACATGAAGGAAATTATCCTACTCATTATTTGGAATTGGCTGCGGTGGTGCACACTTTAAAGATCTGGAGACATTATCTGATTGGAAAGAAGTGCCAAATATTCACCGACCATAAAAGTCTCAAGTATATTGATACGTCTCCAACGTATCTATAATTTTTTATTGCTCCATGCTACTTTATCTACTGTTTTAGGCAATATTGGGATTTATTATCCACTTTTATATTATTTTTGGGACTAACCTATTAACCTGAGGCACAGCCCAGATTTGGTGTTTTATGCCTATTTCAGTGTTTCGAGGAAAAGGAATATCAGACGAAGTCAAAACGGAACGAAATCGACTGGAGAAGTTATTTTTGGAAGGAAAGCCACCCGATGGACTTGGAGTGCACGTCAGGAGATACGGGAGGTGCTCGCGAGGGTGGGGGGGGCACCCTCCCCCCGGGCGCGCCCCCCTACCTCGTGGGGCCCCCGTAGCTCCACCGACGTACCCCTTGCACACATATATACCTACGTACCCTAAAACTTCCAGAACAGAAAATAGATCGGGAGTTCCGCCGCCGCAAGCCTCTGTAGCCACCAAAAACCAATCGGTACCCTGTTCCGGCACCCTGCCAGAGGGGGGTCGCATCACCGGTGGCCATCTTCATCATCCCGATGCTATCCATGACGAGGAGGGAGTAGTTCACCCTCGGGGCTGAGGGTATGTACCAGTAGCTATGTGTTTGATCTCTCTCTCTCGTGTTCTCTCTCGTGTTCCTCTATGGCACGATCTTGATGTATCCCGAGCTTTGCTATTGTAGTTGGATCTTATGATGTTTCTCCCCCTCTACTCTCTTGTGATGAATTGAGTTTCCCCTTTGAAGTTTTCTTATCAGATTGAGTCTTTATGAGAACACTTGATGTATGTCTTGCCGTGATTATCTGTGGTGACAATGGGTTATCATGTGCCACTTGATGTATGTTTTGGTCATCAACTTGCGGGTTTCGTGACACTTGGGAACCTATGCATAGGGGTTGGCACACGTTCTTGACTCTCCAGTAGAAACTTTGGGGCACTCTTTGAAGTACTTTTATGTTGGTTGGATGAATCTAAGATTGTGTGATGCATATCGTATAATCATGCCCACGGATACTTGAGGTGACAATGGAGTATCTAGGTGACATTAGGGTTTTGGTTGATTTGTATCTTAAGGTGTTATTCTAGTACGAACTCTTTTATAGATCGATCCGAAAGAATAACTTTGTGGTGGTTTCGTACCCGACCATAATCTCTACATTTGTTCTCCGCTATTAGTGGCTTTAGAGTGACTCTTTGTTGCATATTGAGGGCTTGTCATATTATCTATCTATGTTATTATTGTTGAGAGAACTTGCACTAGTGAAAGTATGAACCCTACGCCTTGTTTCCTATCATTGCAATACCGTTTACGCTCACTTTTATCTCTAGTTACCTTGCTGTTTTTATTATTTCAGATTACAAAAACCTATATCTACTATCTATTTTCCACTTGTATCACCATCTCTTCGCCGAACTAGTGCACCTATACAATTTGCCATTGTATTGGGTGTGTTGGGGACACAAGAGACTCTTTGTTATTTGGTTGCAGGGTTGTTTGAGAGAGACCATCTTCATCCTACGCCTCCTACGGATTGATAAACCTTAGGTCATCCACTTGAGGGAAATTTGCTACTGTCCTACAAACCTGTGCACTTGCAGGCCCAACAACGTCTACAAGAAGAAGGTTGTGTAGTAGACATCAAGCTCTTTTCTGGCGCCGTTGCTGGGGAGGTTAGCGCTTGAAGGTATATCTTTAGATCTTGCAATCGAATCTTTTTGTTTCTTGTTTTAGCACAAGTTTAGTTTATAAAAGAAAACTACAAAAAAATGGAGTTAAGTTTGTCTCACATGCTTCATCTTTTTAATATCTTTCGTGAGTATGATGGAAAGGATAATTGTGCTCAAGTGCTAGAAGAAGAAATCTCTAAATTGTTTGGCATTAAATATTTGAATGATGAGCATGATTGCAATGTTGTTAGTACGAATTCTTTGAATATCCATGATGCTAATGATGATTGCACTAGTTATGATGAAAATGCCTCCTATAAGCATGTCAATTTTTGTGGAGTGCATTGGGCTTGGAAGGACACACCAAATAGGGAAGATAGATATTGCAAGAGGCATAAGTACTTAGAAACTAAATGGTTGCAAGAAAGGCTAGATGCATGTGCTGAAAATTTATTTTTTCTTAGCCATACTTGTGAACTTTGCAATGAACGTGATCATTTTAGTACTCAATGCAAATTGTTTCATGATCGTATCGTGTCCAAAAATTGTGATGACTTGATTTCCCTTGCACATCATAATGAGCTTAGTTTGCTCTTGGGTTATGAAGAAATAAAACGTATAACTAAGATTATTCCAGAATTTGCCCTTGATAGAATTCTTCATTTTGATCGAGAAGAAATTTATATGTATTGTGCGGTGAATTGCATTGAAAATCCTTATATTGCCAATTACATAAAGAAAAGAAAGCAAATAGAAGATGAAGAGAATACTAATGAAAGGGAAGAGACTTCCCAATCTCCTCCTATTATTTCTTATGATGAATCAGATAACGAGGAGGAGCCTTCTATTCAACCAATCTCATCAATAAGGAGCTCAAAGAGGAAGGTTGAACCCACACATAATGTGAATAAGAAGAAGAAAAGAAGGAGCAACAAAGGTAGAAAGGTATCCCTCCCAAATGATGTTGCTCCTACTACTCATTGTGATGATGATAATTGCTATACTATTGGTCCTATCAATATTTTTAATGATGAGAGTGATTATGCTTATGATATGAAAGGGCCCAAGCTTGGGGAAGCTATGTTTGATTGGGATGAAATATTTGAGAATATATTTGCTGGAATTAATGTTTGTCCCAAGCTTGGGTATGCTATGTTTAATGAAGATGATATTTTTAGCATCCCAAGTTTTGATATGCAAAGTTGTTATGATGATAGCATGCCTCCTACCTATGATGATTATATTGATGAAAGTGGGTTCGAAAGAGAGTCAACTTTAGGAAGTAGTGATCCCACTATTTTGGAGGATGTTGAATTTTATTGTGACGAATATGAAAGTGGATTTGGAAGAGTGTCAACTTTATTTAGTGATTCCACTATCTTGGGAGAGGTTTCAATCGATTATGATGAGAACGAAGTTGCTACTTATGATGATTATTGTGATGAAACTTATGCTATAAAAAGTAGTGATGATTATATTTACAAATCTTGTCATGATTATGATTACCCTTTTTCTGAACATTACTCTTTTAATGTAGAAACAATTTTTAGTGTTCAAGTCTCTTATGATACTCCCACTATTCCGAATGAGAAGGATTTTGCTTATGTGGAGAGTAGTAAATTTTCTATGCTTGTAGGTCATGAAAAGAATGCTTTAGGTTCTGGTTATATTTTTGAATTCATTCATGATGCTACTGAAAATTATTATGAGGGAGGAATATATGCTTGTAGGAATTGCAATAATGTCAAGTTTCCTCTCTATGTGTTGAAAATTTTGAAGCTATGCTTGTTTTACCTTCCTATGCTAATTGATCCCTGTTCCCATAAGTTGTTTGCTCACAAAATCCCTATGCATAGAAAGTGGGTTAGACTTAAATGTGCTAGTCTTATGCTTCATGATGCTCCCGTTATGTTTCAATTCTTATCTTTTATGTGAGCATCATTGTCATCATCATGCCTAGCTAGAAAGGCATTAAAGAAAAGTGCTTGTTGGGAGACAACCCAATATTTATCCTTACTGTTTTTGTGTGTCCACATGATTATGCTACTGTAGTAATCATGTTTTATAGCTTTTGTTTCAATAAAGTGCCAAGTAAGACCTTTAGGATAGCTTATGGTGATAGTTGTGTTGATCCTGCTGAAAATCAGAAACTTTCACACCCAGTAAATAAGTTTTGTTAATTCACATAAACGTGCTTCTGATATGATTCTTTTTTCTCTGGATTGGTACACGAATTTCTTATGACTTCCATATTTGGTATGGTTTTTGGAGTTCCATAAGTATACGTTTGATACAGATTACTACATACTATTCTGTTTTTGACAGATTCTGTTTTAGATGTGTTGTTTGCTTATTTTGATGAATCTATGAATAGTATCGGAGGGTATGAACCATAGATAAGTTGGATTACAGTAGATATTACACCAATATGAATTTAGAATGAGTTCATTACAGTACCAATGTGGTGGTTTTGTTTTCTTATACTAACGGAGCTTATGAGTTTTCTGTTGAGTTTTGTGTTGTGGAGTTTTCAAGTTTTGGGTAAAGATTCGATGGACTATGGAATAAGGAGTGGCAAAGAGCCTAAGCTTGGGGATTCCCATGGCACCCCAAGATAATATTCAAGAATAGCCAAAAGCCTAAGCTTGGGGATGCCCCGGAAGGCATCCCCTCTTTCGTCTTCGTTCATCGGTAACTTTACTTGGAGCTATATTTTTATTCACCACATGATATGTGTTTTGCTTGGAGCGTCATTTTATTTTGTTAATTTTTACTTTATGTTATTTAGATTAATGTTTTGCATCTTTAGTTTCAATAAAAAAGTCAAGGATAGCCTTTGCCATGCTTATTTTGCTAGTATACATGTTGCTGTTTGAAAACAGAAAGTTTACCGCTGTTGCAAAAATTCCCTAGAAAAGTCATAGAGTGGTATAATGTTGAATCTTTTTGCATATTGAGCTATGATAAATTTATTACAGTGGTAATTTTAGTTCATAATTTTTGGAGTTAGGAAAGTATGATGACTCTTGCATTCTTTACAGACTATACTGTTTTGACAGATTGCTGTTATGTTTGCATTATTTTCATATGTTTGTTTGCTTTATGATCCTATTTGAGGATAGGAGTATTAAATATGCAGAGGCATTTAGTATGCAATGTTGAATAATAATCTTAGTGATTTCTTAAAGTAGAAAATGATAAGGTTTTGCATGGGTTTATACTAACCTATCTCGCGAGTTCTTGTTGAGTTTGTTGTGAATGAAGCTTTTGATAAAAAGAGAAACTATGATATGAGAGGAATTAAGGAGACACAAAAGCTCAAGCTTGGGGATGCCCAAGGCACCCCAAGATAATATTTTAAGAAGTCTCAAGCATCTAAGCTTGGGGATGCCCCGGTAGGCATCCCACCTTTCTTCTTCAACAACTATCGGTTAGTATCGGTTGAGCCTAAGTTTTTTGCTTCTTCACATGAGTTGTGCTATCCTTGCAATATAGTTTTCTTTAGCTTTGCTTGCTGTTTGAATAAATTATCAAGATCTGAAATTATTAAATGAGACAGAGTCTTCGCATAGTTGCATAATTATTTAGCTACTCATTGATCTTCACTTATATCTTTCGGAGTAGTTTTTGTCATACGCTCTAGTGCTTCACTAATATCTTTTAGAGCACGATGGTGGATTTGTTTTAAAGAAACTTTTGTTCTCTCATGCTTCACTTAGATTATTTTGAGAGTCATCAATAGCATGGTAATTCTCTTAATGTTAATATACTTGGTGTTCAAGATATGTGAAACTTTCTTTTGAGTGAATTTAATACTAAGATAAGTTTGATGCTTGATAATTGTTTTGAGATATGGAGGTGATAATGTCAAAGTCATGCTAGTTGGGTGATTATGAATTTGAGAAATACTTGTGTTGAAGTTTGCAAGTCCCATAGCATGCACGTATGGTTAAAGTTGTGTAACAAATTTGAAACATGAAGTGTACCTGGCTTGTGCATCCTTATGAGTGGCGGTCGGGGACGAGCGATGGTCTTTTCCTACCAATATATCCTCCTAGGAGCATGCGCGTAGTACTTGATTTTTGATGGCTTCTAAATTTTTGCAATAAGTATATGAGTTCTTTTGACTAATGTTGAGTCCATGGATTATACGCACTCTTACCTTTCCGCCTTTGCTAGCCTCTTCAGTATCGTGCATTGCCCTTTCTCACCTTGAGAGTTGGTGCAAACTTCGCCGGTGCATCCAAACCCCGTGATACGACACGCTCTATCACACATAAACCTCCTTATATCTTCCTCAGAACAGCCACCATACCTAGCTATCATGGCATTTCCATAGCCATTCCGATATATATTGCCATGCAACTTCTATCATCATCATGACATAAATTACTTTTGTCATATTGCCATTGCATGATCTTGTAGTTGACATCGTATTTGTGGCAAAGCCACCATGCATTATTTTCCATACATGTCACTCTTGATTCATTGCACCATCCCAGTACACCGCCGGAGACATTCATATAGAGTCATATCTTGTTCTAAGTTTCGAGTTGTAATCCTTATGTTGTAATCAATAGAAGTGTGATGATCATCATTATTAGAGCATTGCCCAAAAAAAAAAGAAACGCCAAAAAAAGGCACAAAAAAAAGAAAGGCCAAAATAAAAAAAAGAAAGGCCCAAAAAAGGGCAATCACTATCTCTTTTTCCACACTTGTGCTTCAAAGTAGCACCTTGTTCTTCATGTAGTGAGTCTCATATATTGTGCTTCAAAGTAGCACCTTGTTCTTCATGTAGTGAGTCTCATAAGTTGTCTTTTTATACTAGTGGGAATTTTTCATTATAGAACTTGGCTTGTATATTACTACGATGGGCTTCCTCAAATGCCCTAGGTCTTCATGAGCAAGCAAGTTGGATGCACACCCACTAATTTTCTTTTGTTGAGCATTCATAGCTCTAGTGCATCCGTTGCATGGCAATCCCTACTCCTCATGTTGATATCAATTGATGGGCATCTCCATAGCCCGTTGATTAGCCTCGTCAATGTGAGACTTTCTCCTCTTTTGTCTTCTCCACACAATCCCCATCATCATATTCTATTCCACCCATAGTGCTATATCCATGGCTCACGCTCATGTATTTTGTGAAGGTTGAAAAAGTTTGAGATTATTTAAGTATGAAACAATTGCTTGGCTTGTCATCGGGGGTATAGAAGTTGGGAACATCTTTGTGTGACGAAAATGAAGCATAGCCTAACTATATGATTTTGTAGGGATGAACTTTCTTTTGTCATGCTATTTTGAGAAGACATGATTGCTTTGATTAGTATGCTTGAAGTAGTATTATTTTTGTGTCAATATGAGCTTTTGTCTTGAATCTTTTGGATCTGAATATTCATATCACAAGTAAGAAGAATTACATTGAAATTATGCCAAAGTATCACTCCGCATCAATTTTTTTTATCATTTACCTACTCGAGGACGAGCAGGAATTAAGCTTGGGGATGCTTGATACGTCTTCAACGTATCTATAATTTTTGATTGCTCCATGCTACTTTATCTACTGTTTTAGGCAATATTGGGCTTTATTATCCACTTTTATATTATTTTTGGGACTAACCTATTAACCGGAGGCCTAGCCCAGATTTGCTGTTTTATGCTTATTTCAGTGTTTCGAGGAAAAGGAATATTAGACGAAGTCAAAACGGAACGAAATCAACTTGAGAAGTTATTTTTGGAAGGAAAGCCACCCGATGGACTTGGAGTGCATGTCAGGAGATACGGGAGGTGCTCACGAGGGTGGGGGGCGCGCCCCCCTACCTCGTGGGGCCCCCATAGCTCCACCGGCGTACCCCTTGCACACATATATACCTACGTACCCTAAAACTTCCAGAACAGAAAATAGATCGGGAGTTCCGCCGCCGCAAGCTTCTGTAGCCACCAAAAACCAATTGGGACCCTGTTCCGGCACCCTGCCGGAGGGGGGTCCCATCACCGGTGGCCATCTTCATCATCCCGGCGCTATCCATGACGAGGAGGGAGTAGTTCTCCCTCGGGGCTGAGGGTATGTACCAGTAGCTATGTGTTTGATCTCACTCTCTCTCTTGTGTTCTCTCTCGTGTTCCTCTATGGCACGATCTTGATGTATCCCGAGCTTTGCTATTGTAGTTGGATCTTATGATGTTTCTCCCTAAGGGATTCCTGGATTAGGGGGTGTCCGGATGGCCGGCCTATCACCGTTGGCCGGACTCCTAGACTATTAAGATACAAGATTGAAGACTCCGTCCCATGTCCGGATGGGACTTTCCTTGGTGTGGAAGGCAAGCTTGGCGATACGGATATGTAGATCTCCTACCATTGTAGCCGACTCTGTGTAACCCTAGACCTCTCCGGTGTCTATATAAACCGAAGGGTTTTAGTCTGTAGGACGAACAACAATCATACCATAGGCTAGCTTCTAGGGTTTAGCCTCTTTGATCTCGTGGTAGATCTACTCTTGTACTACCCATATCATCAATATTAATCAAGCAAGAGTAGGGTTTTACCTCCATCGAGAGGGCCCGAACCTGGGTAAAAACATCATGTCCCTCATCTCCTGTTACCATCCGCCTAGATGCACAGTTCGGGACCCCCTACCCGAGATCCACCGGTTTTGACACCGACATTGGTGCTTTCATTGAGAGTTCCTCTGTCTCGTCACCTTTAGGCCCGATGGCTTCTTTGATCATCAACAACGACGCGGTCCAGGGTGAGACTTTTCTCCCCGGACAGATCTTCGTATTCAGCGGCTTTGCACTGCGGGCCAATTCACTTGGCCATTTGGAGCAGATCGAAAGCTACGCCCCTAGCCATCAGGTCAGATTTTAGAGTTTGAACTAGACGGCTGACATCCGCGGAGACTTGGTCTTCGATGGATTCGAGCCACAGCCAAGCGCGCTGCACTGTCTCGATGGGTATGATCTAGCTCTGCCGCCGGACAGTACCCTGGAGGCCGCACCAGCGTCCGCTCCGACCCCTAGCTCGGAGTCGACTTCGCCGGTCGAGGATGAGTGGATGGACACCGCCTCGGGGGCTACGATCTCTACGGCGATTGAGCCGAACACCATCCCTGTCATTCACAAAACCCGTGAATCGGAGGTGCCGGACTCCTCTCCGGACTCTGAACCTCCCGCGCCCCTGCCAATCAAATCCGATTGGGCGCCGGTTATGGAGTTCACTGCCGCGGACATCTTTCAGCACTCGCTCTTTGGCGACATCCTGAATTCACTAAAGTCTCTCTCTTTATCAGGAGAGCCCTGGCCTGACCATGGTCAGGAAGGCTGGGATGCGGACGTCGAAGAAATTCAACGCCCACCCACCACCCACTTTGTAGTCACTGTCGATGATTCAACCGACATGCTCGACTTCGACTCTAACGACATCAATGGTATGGACGACGATGCAGGAGACAACCAAGAATCAGCACCTATAGGGTGTTGGACAGCCACCCCATCTCATGATGTATACATGGTGGATACACCTAAAGGAAGCGACGACGAGGAACAACGGGACGCTACGAAAGATAAATCCCTCGAAAAGCAGTCAAAACAGCAACGTAAGCGCTGCTCGAAGTCCCGCCTCCACAAATACAGCACCCATACAGACCCACCCATAGAGCAGGGCGAACCGGTGGTCGGCGAACATGCCGTCGTGCAACCATCCGAACAGGATAACTTGGATAAACAATCCGTCCCCGGCGAAGATAACAGTCCGGACGATCTCACGCCGGACACATTGTTGGAGCAGAAGAACCTCCACAAAAGGATCGTCGCCACTGCACATAGCCTGAAAAAGCGGAAGCGGAAGCTCAAAACAGCGGATGATGCACTCAAAATGAGATGGAGCAAAGTACTCAACACCGCACACAAATACGGCGATAGTCGCCAAACAAAGAGCTACCCAAAATGCAAACTACTACCTGAATTCGATGAGGAGGCCTTAGAGCCCCCGCAATCAAAGAACAAAGAGGCTGCCCGGTCAGATAGACGACCACATGGCAAGCATAGAGCGGCAAGCAGCGCCGCACACAAGCTGGCGCGCGATCCACCTAAGGATTCACATCAAAAGGATGGCCCAGTTAGGTCCATCTACGGGCCAAGAAAGCAAGCTCTTCTAAGCAATGTAACACGCCAATTATCCGAACATCACGACACACCCAAATATAGGGGTGCCGCACATCCCCTGTGTTTCACCGATGAGGTGCTAGATCACGAATTTCCAGCGAGATTTAAACCCATAAACATAGAGGCATACGACGGGACAACATACCCGGGAGTCTGGATTGAGGATTGCATCCTCCACATACACATGGCTAGAGGAGATGATCTCCACGCCATAAAATACTTAACCATCAAGCTCAAAGGGCCAGCACGACACTGGCTTAAAAGCCTCCCTGAAAATACCGTTGGAAGTTGGGAAGAGCTCGAGGATGCTTTTCAGGCAAATTTTCAAGGGACTTATGTCCGCCCTCCGGATGCCGACGATTTAAGTCACATAACTCAACAACCCGGAGAGTCAGCCCACAAATTCTGGAACAGGTTCCTCACCAAAAAGAACCAAATAGTCGACTGTCCGGACGCCGAAGCCTTAGCAGCTTTCAAACATAACGTCCGGGACGAATGGCTCGCCAGGTACCTTGGCCAGGAAAAGCCAGGAACAATGGCTGCACTAACAAGCCTCATGACCCGCTTTTACGTGGGAGAGGATAGTTGGCTGGCAAGATGTAGTACCAGCGACCCAAGTACATCCGAAGTCAGAGATGGAAACGGGAAAACATGACACAACAAGAACCAGCGCTGGACAAGGGGAAACAGTCCGAAGAGCACGGCAGTCAACGCCGGATTCAAAAGCTCTCAGCAGAATCATAAAAAACTGCCCCTCAAGGATAACAGCCACGAGATATCGAACCTAAACAAAATCTTGGACAAAATATGCCAAATCCACAGTACCCCCGGGAAGCCTGCAAACCATACCCACAGAAATTGTTGGGTCTTCAAGCCGTCTGGCAAACACAATGCCGAACACAAGGGGCTCGACACACCAAGCGAGGACGATGACGAACCCCACAAGCAGAGCACCGAAAAACAAAAGAATTTCCCACAACAAGTCAAAACAGTAAACTCACTTCAAGTGACAAAAGGGAAAATCAGAGCGGCGCCCATAGAAATACGCGCCGCACGGCCTATCCCGGCTGCATGCATGTACAACAAGAGACAATAAAGCTCAATTTTATTCGCTTTTCGAATGGTACTCTGTTTATTTAATAAAGTACATTTTTCGCACAACATTTCTTCAACTAAGTTCTTCTCTTTTACAGATTAACACCGTGCTACACCCATTCAGGATACGGCACGACGGAGATACAGGCGCAGACGTGCAGTAGGGACTTGTTCCAAGGATTCTTTTCAGATTAAGACCCTGCGTAAACCTTTTTTACTGTCTCTTGTTGATACACATCCCCCGGTTTCTTGCTATAACCGAGGAGGAGGCTGGTGTTTTGGCATTGGCCGCGTCAGAAATTTTTGCGCGTACCTGGACACTAGGGGCTTAGGGCATTGTTTTGCCCGTTTTCATAAAGACCGAATACCTTAGGGAGTGTTCGACGTCTTGAGTTAGGCCTTATATGCATCAGCTCTGAATCATGTCCTTGGTCAAATGTTGGTTTTGCCCAGCTCCTGTGTTTTGCTGCCTTACGTTCCGCTCTATCGGCTAACGCGGCACCAGGAGAACTACTGCGATTGTGCCCCGGTTCGGCCTGGTGAGCACCTCAGTAGAGAAAGCCGAAAACTGACTGTCATGATATAGCGTGAGACTGGTCAACCACTCGATGACCCACCGGAATGTTTAGAATTCCTCCGCATTAATGAAGGACTGTTTCCCGGTCAGGCACATACGCGCCCCGAATTCGGGAGAGCGCGGTGCCCCTAGGGGCTATATAGTATCCCCACCATCGAACTCCTATGGCTAAGTGAAAGTGATAAAGCATTATACTCCGGTTGCCTAGTTTGCTACGCTATCACCTCCTTCACAGGACCAAGACGTTGGATTAAGTGTGAAAATGCGCTTTTTTGCAAACACCCCCGCACTATGTGCATGGGGGCTGAAGCCGAAGACTGCCATCTTTCAGGTTATATACACATATACATTAACGGCCGCACAGGAGGTATTTCAATACTTGAACACACAAGTATAAAAAACCCTTATATTATATTGAAACATCGTTTCACGAATCATACATGTCATTAGAACATAATATCCTTCGAGCATTGCGTCTCTATTAAACGAGCACCCGGCAGGACTTCCTCAAAATAGTGCTTGGTAGGTACTCGGCTTCTGTCCGAATCCTGGGATGCAACGTCGGTGGCCTTCATCTCCGCCCAGCATGTCTTGACATGGGCAAGAGCCATCCGCGCACCCTCTATGCATGCTGACCGCTTCATTGCACCAATATGGGGCACCGCACCAAGGAACTGCTGCACCAAGCCAAAATAACTCTTCAGCTCGGGCCTGCTCGGCCACAAATGAGTCACGACATCCTTCATGGCAAGTCCGGACAACCTATTCAGCTCAGCCCATTCGGCCAAACTATCGGTCAATGGAAGCGGACGCTCTGGACTATGGAACTGCGACCAAAAGAGCTCTTCCATTCCGTGATCCTTTTGGCCTCGGAAGTGTGCGACCGCGTCTGCGGTACTCGCCGCCAAATCCAGATAAGCATCCTCCGCACCCCACAGCTGGCCCAACTGAGCATACTTAGGATCCGTAAATTTCCTCCGCAGCAGAAAAGGCTTTCCAGCCATAATATCTTCGGCCTGACGCAGCTCCTCTTTCACAGCTCTCATCACAGAGCGAGCATCCTTGGCCTCAATAGTGGCCTTTTTCAGGTCCTCTTGCTCTGCTCGCCCTTCTTTTTCAAGAAGCTCGCAATGGTCGGTAGCATTCTTCAACTTTATGGCCATCTCGGCCATTTCTTTCTTTCTTCAGCAGTGAGCAGCCTGTTCGGCTCTCAGCTCTTCGGCCACTTTTAAGGCAGCCGCATCACTTTTTTGGGCTTGCTCCTTGGCTCGGGCGAGCTCCGCTCGAAGGTTCTCCATGGCAGCGACACCATCTGCGTCAAGCATACATGTTGTAAGGCACAAACATTAAGCTACCTTACCGGGTGTCCGCGGAGAAGCTGCATACCTTGTGACTCGTCAAGCCGCTTATTGACAAGCGTGATGTCAGAATCCGCCACGTCAAGTTGCCGCTTTAGTTAGGCAAATTCATCAGTCCGGCTTGCCACTGGATGCTTCGCCACCTACCTAGGAAGAGTGCATATTATACCTAGGATTATGATCCTTGGCGCGCTGTCATTTTTGATAGCACACCGAGTCTCAGGGGCTACTATCTATACAAGGCGCATTTTATATGCAAAACTGTCAGAAGGTACATCATTTTGCGTACCTCAAAACCCGTCAGTAAACTTATGACGGCTTCATGCAATCCACTTTCAGCGGATGAAATCCTTTCAATCACCGTACCCATTAGCGCGCGGTGATCTTCCAAGATAGACGCTCGCCCGAGCAGATCTTTCAACTCCTCCGACCGTACACCAGTCGGAGCCGGACTCGTCCGATGGCCTTTTTCGAAGGCCGGACGCGGAGGGCTTTGAGGGGACCTACAACTGCCTTCGGGCCCCGCTGGATTCGGAGAAACCCTCTGCGACGACACCTCAGGGTCGTCCGCCTGGCATGACGGTTCGGCAGGCGGAGGCGTTTCACTCTCCATCATCTCCGGATCAAGATCCCCCAAAGACAAGCTCTGCTGAGAAGGACTGAGATCCGAACTACACGAAAAAAATTCGGTTATCTTCAGAAATAAAAGAGGGATGTCTCTCATTTTAGGAAAACACCCCTCTTTACTTACGGCTCGTTGGAGGGCTGATCTCTTTGGGAAATTGTGCGGCCGGGGCATCTCCCGGTGCAGGACCCTCTGGCAAAGATTTCTTCCCTCGCTTCGAGGCCTTGGTCTCCGGATCTTCAGAAGTGGTCCTCTTCTCCCCTTGGAGGGAGGGATTCTTGATCCCTCCTTTCTTGATAAACTACTTCGTGGAGGTAGTAGCTCCCTTGTCCCCCCCCCCCTTCGCCTTCTTCGAAAGCAGCAGCCTCTAGCATCCTGGTTAACACAGGATCCGGCGTGATCTCAGGGAGGGGGGCCGGACACCGGATCAGTTTTGCTTTCGCTATCCACTACTGTTCAAGGGACGGCTCTTTTAATGGAAAGATTATGATAGATATACGGATAGCATGTTCGGGTACAGGACTACTTACTTGAGTATCCGGGCGATTGCAGCTCGGACCTGCGTCCTCGGTCAAATCCGGACACATTGCTTGTGATCCGAAGAACAGTTGGTACATCACCACGGGCGTTGCGCCCATAAGATGTTGGAGAGCTCGTGGTCCCTCCGGATTGAACTCCCACAGGCGGAGGGGGCGACGTTTGCAGGGCAGGGTGCGACGAATCAGCATGACCTGCGCTACTACGACTAGATCGATCTCTCTCTCTAGGAGATCTCGAATATGGCCCTCCAACAAGGGCACGTCCTTGGACGGCCCCCAGTCGAGCCCTTTATTGACCCATGACGCCAGCCGCGGCGGAGGACCCGAGCGAAAGGCAGGTGGCGCCGCCCATTTGGTGCCCCTGGGAGCTGTGATATAAAACCACTCTTCTTGCCACAGACTGAGCTCCTCTTGAAAAGAGCCCCCGGGCCATGGAGCGTCAACATTCTTGCTTATAATAGCCCCTCCGCACTCTTCCTGCTGCCCCTTGATCATCTTTGGTTCCACTTTGAAGGTTTTAAGCCACAACCCAAAGTGAGGGGTAATGTGGAGGAAGGCTTCACATATGACAATGAATGATGATATGTGGAGCATGGACTCCGGATCCAAGTCATGAAATTGCAGCCCAAAATAAAACATGAGCCCCCTCACGAAGGGGTCTGTAGGGAAGCCTAACCCCCAAAGGAAGTGAGATATGAACACCACGCTCTCACTGGGCTTGGGAGTTGGAATAACCTGCCCTTGGGCAGGTAGCCTGTGCGAAATTTCGCTGGTTAGATACCGGGCGTCTCTCAGCTTTAGCACGTCTTCTTCTGTGATGGAGGAAGGCATCCACCGGCCTTGCAGGTCGGAGCCGGGCATCTTCGGAGGTCCGAAGTGCCGAAATCTAGAGCTTTGGGTGTTGGAACTAGAGGCGAGGGGCGGATTCGATTGAGATTGAAAGAAAGGAGCGGGCCTTGGTCTCCTTATAAAGAGGTTGAATACCAAGAGCCCTCCCCGTGACCGTTCGGAACTCGCCTTTGATAGAGGAGGCGTGCCAACGGGCACGACTGGGTTACCCACACCCGTATTAATGAGAATCCCGGAATAAGGGGACACGATCTCTGCTTTGACAGGACGTGCCAAAGAAACCGCCTCGCTAAACACGCTGAGGTGGGACAGTAAAAACGATTCCAATAAAGGCTTGGCCGTGGTGTGGCGTCACGCCGCAGAATACGTCAGCAGATCGAATTTGTGTAAAGATTATTCTCTCTACGGTGGTATGTGGAACTTGTTTTGCAGAGCCGGACACTATCCTTGAGTTCAAAATCTTCTACGAAGAATTCGGAGGAGGAACCCGCCTTGCAATGCCGAAGACAATATGCGCGCCGGACTCGTCGTCATTGAAGCCTGGTTCAGGGGCTACTGAGGGAGTCCTGGATTAGGGGGTGTCCGGATGGCCGGACTGTCACCGTTGGCCGGACTCCTAGACTATGAAGATACAATATTGAAGACTCCGTCCCGTGTCCGGATGGGACTTTCCTTGGCGTGGAAGGCAAGCTTGGCGATACGGATATGTAGATCTCCTACCATTGTAACCGACTCTGTGTAACCCTAGCCCTCTCCGATGTCTATATAAACCGGAGGGTTTTAGTCCGTAGGACGAACAACAATCATACCATAGGCTAGCTTCTAGGGTTTAGCCTCTTTGATCTCGTGGTAGATCTACTCTTGTACTACCCATATCATCAATATTAATCAAGCAGGAGTAGGGTTTTACCTCCATCGAGAGGGCCCGAACCTAGGTAAAAACATCGTGTCCCTCGTCTCATGTTACCATCCGCCTAGACACACAGTTTGGGACCCCCTACCCGAGATCCGCCGGTTTTGACACCGACCTATTGGGACCCTGTTCCGGCACCCTGCCGGAGGGGGATCCCATCACCGGCGCTATCGATGACGAGGAGGGAGTAGTTCACCCTCGGGGCTGAGGGTATGTACCAGTAGCTATGTGTTTGACCTCTCTCTCTCTCTCTCTCGTGTTCTCTCTCGTGTTCCTCTATGGCACGATCTTGATGTATCCCGAGCTTTGCTATTGTAGTTGGATCTTATGGTGTTTCTCCCCCTCTACTCTCTTGTGATGAATTGAGTTTCCCCTTTGAAGTTTTCTTATCAGATTGAGTCTTTATGAGAACACTTGATGTATGTCTTGCCGTGATTATCTGTGGTGACAATGGGATATCACGTGCCACTTGATGTATGTTTTGGTGATCAACTTGCAGGTTTCGTGACACTTGGGAACCTATGCATAGGGGTTGGCACACGTTCTTGACTCTCCGGTAGAAACTTTGGGGCACTCTTTGAAGTACTTTTATGTTGGTTGGATGAATCTGAGATTGTGTGATGCATATCGTATAATCATGCCCACGGATACTTGAGGTGACAATGGAGTATCTAGGTGACATTAGGGTTTTGGTTGATTTGTATCTTAAGGTGTTATTCTAGTACGAACTCTTTTATAGATCGATCCGAAAGAATAGCTTTGTGGTGGTTTCGTACCCGACCATAATCTCTACATTTGTTCTCCGCTATTAGGGGCTTTAGAGTGACTCTTTGTTGCATGTTGAGGGCTTGTCATATTATCTATCTATGTTATTATTGTTGAGAGAACTTGCACTAGTGAAAGTATGAACCCTAGGCCTTGTTTCGTATCATTGCAATACCGTTTACGCTCACTTTTATCTCTAGTTACCTTGCTGTTTTTATTATTTCAGATTACAAAAACCTATATCTACTATCTATTTTGCACTTGTATCACCATCTCTTCGCCGAACTAGTGCACCTATGCAATTTGCCATTGTATTGGGTGTGTTGGGGACACAAGAGACTCTTTGTTATTTGGTTGCAGGGTTGTTTGAGAGAGACCATCTTCATCCTACGCCTCCTACGGATTGATAAACCTTAGGTCATCCACTTGAGGGAAATTTGCTACTGTCCTACAAACCTGTGCACTTGTAGGCCCAACAACGTCTACAAGAAGAAGGTTGTGTAGTAGACATCATATATATTCACTCAGCCCGACTTGAACCTTCGACAGCGAAGATGGCTCGAGTTGGTTAAGAACTATGACCTCGGAATAAATTATCATCCGGGCAAAGCTAATGTGGTGGCTGACGCCCTCAGCCGCAAACCAACCAACCTCAATGCCCTAATGTATTCCTTGCCTCCAGAGCTCTATAAAGAAATCATGCAGCTGAATATGGTAATCACCGACACCCGTCTTACCAATATATTGGAAGTTGCTCCTACTATCGAGGAAGAAATCCGTAGAGCTCAAGTGGATGATAAGGTGTTACGGGCATATGTTCAGAAGCTGCACCAAGGGCAAGCACCTGATTTCACAATGGATCAGCAAGGTTCGCTAAGTTCTCGAGGAAGACTTTGCGTACCCAACCAAGACAGTCTGAATAATAAAATATTGGCGGAAGCACATGAAGCACCATACTCAATTCATCCCGGTGGTACCAAGATGTATGCCCTACGCCGAGTTTTCCTACAACAAAGTGGCCTAAGGGACCAAGTGGGAAGACTGTCTGCCCTATGCCGAGTTTTCCTACAACAACAGTTTCCAGTCCAGCTTAAAGATGTCACCCTATGAAGCTCTGTGTGGACGGAACTGCCGCACCCCATTAAATTGGTCCCAAATCGGAGATAGCCATATTTTCGGGACTGATTTAATTCTCGAAGCCGAGAAGCAAGTCAAGGAAATCCGAGATAGACTGCAACTGGCCAAATCCCGACAGAAGAGCTACTATGATGCCAAACATCGTCAATCAGCTTTGAACCCGGAGAACACGTGTATCTCCGAGTGACCCCGATGAAAGGAGTCAAGAGGTTTTATACCCGAGAAAAATTGGCACCCAGATATATCGGTCCATTCCCCGTCATGGCCAGAGACGGACTAGTTGCTTATCAGTTGGAATTGCCACCAGAATTGTCAAAAGTACACAACGTGTTCCACATGTCACAGCTAAGAAGATGCATCTCACCACCGGAGAAAAGGACTGATATGTCAGAGATAGAATTGGCTAAGGATTTGACTTATGAGGAAAAGCCAATCAGAATATTGGATCAGACAGAAAGGGTCACCCGCAGCAAAGAGATAAGTTTTTACAAGGTTCAGTGGGAGCATCACACCGAAGAAGAAGCAACCTGGGAAAGAGAGGAATTTTTAAGGACTGCATACCCAGAATGGTTTTCCCAAGCATGGATCCAATCACCAGTCATGTGGTTGGTGCAGCCGCTGTCCATGATCCATTCAGTGGCTTTCAGAGTTGTACCCTACAGTGCAGTTAGCGGGATAGGCTTCACCAAGAGTATTGTGAATAAGAAACATGTAGCGAACAAGCATATTATCAAAGTTTAAAATCTGGTTAGGCATGATAGGTTGCTTGCCAGGGAACCCTGGGACGAAATACATGATAAGACCATTGGAGCATTTTATCTTGCGTCCCACAAGATGTTTTAGGTCTCCAACATTGTTGTCAGAAGATTTTGCTTTCCGACTATAGACCTTTCCTCGCAAAAGAAGTTAATTCTTCTTAACCACCCACATCTTCAGGGGTGCCTTAGAAGCAATGAGTCTAAGTGCAGCATCTGAAAATTTTGGCTTGGGAGCCATAGCAAATAGATTCGCAGGAGGAGAATAGTACTCATAAGAATATGTAGAAAAATTCTTAGTTTTGTGAACATAGAGGTTAGAGGAAACACGCTCATATTCATGAGTCTCATAGCGATTCTCCTACAAAACATTGGCGTTAGGGTGACCACGAGTGGTCCTCTATCTGTATGAAGCCTTTGGACTATGTGAAGCCTTTGGTCAGGGGTTTGTCTTCTTCTCAGGTGGTGTCATGATGACATTCACGGGAAGCTTCTCAAGACATCTTTTGGGTACCCAGATCTTCTTCTGGGGTGACCCGTTCCTGCAGTTAGTACTAATGTACCTCGAAAACACTTCACCATTCTGATTCTTAAACAGTTTATAATTTGAATCAAAGGATTCATCAATGACAATTGGGTTAGCACAAGTGAAGCCAGATAGAGTGGATGGGTACACTGAAGGATCCTTAGCAGCAACCCAGGTGGTTTTGGGGTACTGCTCAGGCGTCCAATATGAACCATCAACATTCATTTTCCTCTCAAACCCAACACCCTCTTTTCTAGGGTTTCGGTTCAGAATCTATTTCTTGAGGACGTCGCACAAGGTTTGATGCCCTTTGAGTCTTTTGTACATGCCAGTCTCAAGCAATGTCTTCAACCTAGCATTCTCATCAGCAATAGTAGTGGCATCCTTAGTAGAGGGGTTAGATACCACATCAGCAGTTGAAGATATTGCAACATCAGAAGTAGTAGAACATTCAGCAACAGAGACAACATTATCCCGCTCAAGTCACTTCAAGCATGGTGGAACAAATTCCACCTGAGCGGTACTAATCTGTTGCGCGAGTAGTGAATCGTTCTCCTTTTGAAGATCTTCATGAGAAGCTCTCAGTTTCTCTAGATCCTGGTTCCTTTGAAGATAATCGTAGGAAAGCTTCTCATGAGAGGCTGAGAGGGTTTCATGATGACTTTCAAGATGTTCGTACTTAACACAAAGACTTTTAATGTCTTCGATTAAGGACTAAGTTCAATTCATTTCCGCGTCCAACGGGTCATCGCTTTTGTCTAGCAGCTTTTGAATATAATCCATAGCAGTTTGTTGCTCAGTTGCAATTTTAGCAAGTGTCTTATAACTGGGTTTGGGTTCACATTCAGAGTCATCTTCACTAGAGGTTTGGAACTAGGCATCACGTGAAGTTACCTTGGCACCACGTGCCATGAAGAAGTAGGTTGGAGCAGAGTCGTCATCATCATGATCATCAACTTTGGCTTGAACGCTACGACCATTGTCTTCAGTGTTGAAGATTGACTTGGCGATGAACGTTGATGCCAGAGCCAGGCTTGCCATTCCTGAATCAGACTCCTCCTGAGACTCCACCTCCGCCTCCTCAGAGGCAAACTGCTCCTCTGAATCCATTTCCTTGCCAATAAATGCACGAGCCTTGCTTGATGAGGACTTTTTGTGAGATAAAGACTTTGACGAAGATTTTGAAGATTTCTTTTTCTTGTCATCAGAATCATATTCCTTGCTCTTCTTCTTCTTCTTTGAATCCTTATCCCACCGAGGACACTCGAAGATGTAGTGGCCAGTCTTCTTGCATCTGTGGCAAGTCCTCTTCTTGTAGTCACGTGATGAAGCCTCGTTGGTCTTGGAGCTAGATCTTGAAGACTTGCTGAACCGATTCTTCTTGGAGAACTTCTAAAACTTCCTCACAAGCATTGCAAGTTCTTTGCCAAGCTCTTCAGGGTCACTAGAGCTACAACCAGATTCTTCCTGAGATGAGGAAACAACCTTTGCCTTCAGAGCACGGGTTCGGCCATAGTTGGGACCTTAGATGTCACGCTTCTCAAATAGCTGGAACTCATGTGTGTTGAGCTTCTCGAGTATGTCAGATGGATCAAGATCTTTGAAGTAGGGACGTTCTTGAATCATCAGGGCTAAGGTGTCAAGGGAGCTGTCAAGTGATCTCAGAAGCTTCTTCGCGATCTCATGCTTGGTGATCTCATTAGCACCGAGAGCATGCACCTCATTGGTGATATCAGTCAAGCGATCGAACGTGAGCTGGACATTTTCATTGTCGTTTCTCTTGAAGCGGATGAAGAGATAGCAAAGAACATCGATTCTTCAGTCCCTTTGAGTTGAGACGCCTTCATTGACCTTGGACAGCCAGTCCCAGACCAGCTTTGCAGTTTCCACTGCACTCACACAGACATACTACCCCTCGGTCAGATGACCACATATGATGTTCTTGGCGGCTGAGTCCAATTGAGCAAATCTCTTGACATCAGCAGCGGTGGCGCCTTCACCTACTTTGGGAACGCTACTCTTGACGACATACCAGAGATCAACATCAATGGCTTCAAGATGCATGCGCATCTTGTTATTCCAGTAGGGGTAGTTAGTGCCATCGAAGACAGGGCACACAGTGGAGATCTTGATTATCCCTGCAGTCGACATAGCTAACACTCCAGGTGGTTAAACCGAATCACACAGAACAACGAAGTACCTTGCTATGATACCAATTGAAAGTGCTAGTTAATTATCGACTATAGGGGGGATGAATAGGTGATTTTTATGGAAGTCTTCAAAATGCGGTGGCTTTGAAGACAAACAGGTAACTGAGCCTAAATAGTAAGCAGTAGAATGAAAACTACACTAGGCAAGCATTAGTCAAGCATACAATACAATGAAAACACGAAGACTAACTGCAACTAGGTAGACAAGATCAGAAAGGAAGATAGTACGAAGCTAAACAGATATTAGTCTTCAAGGAGTGAAGTCAAACAGATCAGATGGGCAAGCAATGACTTCATGAAGACAACTGTAAAGTAAGGAGAGTGGAGGATGAACTAGTAGATTGATGAAGACAATGATTTGATAGACCAGTTCCAGTTGTTGTGACAACTGTATGTCTGGTTAGGGAAGCTGAGATCTAACTCACAAGACCGTGTCTTCACCTTATTCTCCTTGAGCTTAGGACACCCACTCCTTGCCCAATCACTCTGGTAAGTCTTCAAGGTAGACTTCCAAACCTTCACAAACTTCGTTCACCGGCAATCCACAAAGACTCTTGGATGCTCAGAATGCGATGCCTAACCGACTAGAGGATTCAAAGTCCTCAAGTGTAACAAGTCTTTAGATCACTCGAACAGAAAGACTTTAGTGACGCCTAACACTCTTTGGCTCACGGTGTTTTGGGCTTTGTCCTCGCAAGGATTTCTCTCTCAAATGCTTCGGAGGTGGGTTGCTCTCAAACGACAAAATCCGTGCGCTATCTCTGAGAAGCCACCAATTTATGGTGTAGGGGGTGGGCTATTTATAGCCAGGAGGCAACCCAGCCTGATTTGTCCAAAATGACCCTAGGTCACTAAGGAACTGACACGTGTCCAACAGTCAGATTTCAAACATACGCGACAGCTTGGCTTGGGCTACAAGCAAGGCTGACTCATCCAGCTCTGGATAAGATTTGCTCTCATTATCTTCGCTTGAAGACATAGGATTTGGTTGAGCATCACATCAGTCACTATGACTTTGTTCACTTGGACCCCACTTAACAGTACAGTGGTTCCTACGACTCAATAAGAAGAAAAGGAAACTACGAAATAACTATATCTTCGTACTCCACAGTCTTCAAGTGAATAGCTTCAAGTGTCATAATCTTCGTCGTGAATGTCTTCACAAACCAACATTGACTTTAGTGTCTTCACACATTTTTAGGGGTCATCTTTGGTAGGTAAACAGAATCAATGAGGGACACTACCTGTGTTATCCTGCAATTCTCACAAACACATTAGTCCCTCAACCACGTTTGTCGTCAATACTCCAAAACCAACTAGGGGTGGCACTAAATGCACTTATAGGGATCACATCATTAGAGAATGATGTGATGGACTAGACCCATTCGTTAGCTTAGCATAATGATCGTTAAGTTTTATTGCCATTGCTTTCTTCATGACTTATACGTGTTCCTAAGACTATGAGATTAGGCAAGTCCAGAATAACGGAGGAATACCTTGTGTGCTATCAAACATCACAACATAACTGGGTGATTATAAAGATGCTCTACAGGTGTCTCCGAAGGTGTTTGTTGTAGGGAAACGTAGCAGAGAACAAAAAAATCGACTTACGCACCAGCCCAGGACCACTATGGAGACTGCATACAAGGTCTGATCTTTTTCGTTACCGGCTCGTAGCACATCGGGAAGTAGAGTCGATGACGATTGGCGGTGCAGATCCTCGCAGGTAGGATTTACAACCTCACAACCGCGAGGATGTATACCCTCATCTGCCCCTCGGACAGCCCTCCGGGAGGTGGTCGGACAGTCCCCAGGACGGTGTCACGGACAGCCCTTCGGGAGGACCTTCGAAACTCGGATGGTCACTCGGACAGCCCTTCGGGAGGACCTTTGAAACTCAGACGGTCACACGGACAGCCCTTCGGGAGGCACTCTCAAACTAAGACCGAAACTACGATCTCTCTATAGAGTTGCACACATACGGTGTCATCTATCCAGCAGGGCTTCGCCGTCCAGAACTAGTTCCTGCCGGAACCCAGACAGCCTTTCGGCTCTACGAAACTATTTCTCTAGGAGGGAGGGAGAGAGACAGATCATGCAATGGCACTTGTATGTGAGAAAGAGTGTGTGTGGAGAGTGCATCTCCACCTCTATTTATAGGAAAGACCAAAGGGGTAGGGGGCACATGAAAAACCCAAAATGCCCACACTTTATGTCACACATAAAGGGCATAAAGGGCATAAAGGGATGACAAGTGGAGCCCCATGGAGGAGCTGCACCCTCCAACACCCCACCTTCATGGGGCCCCCAAAAGGGGGTTCCTTGATCCCCAAGTCCTTCTAGAAGCCTTTTGGGAAAAGCCCCAAAAGGTGGCTTTCCATAAATATCCCAAAATACACTTTCACTATTCACGACCACATTTTTCAGCGTCCGTTGGAACTGAAAATATTTATGTGGGCTTAGAACATTTCTAGTACCCACTAAAATAATTTTCAATGTGTTTTGAAACAATTCCGGATTTGTGATTTTCATCTGCGAAAAGCATCTGAAGTGGTTCCGGCAGCTCCGAAGCATTTCCAGCTTTTATCCCAGAAAATTCCAAAAATTTTCCAGAATGACTCTGGCACCCTCCAAGAATTATCAGGCATGTGCCGAAACCAACTTGACTTAATAGTATACCCCGAAACTACTCTTCGGTTTCACCGAAACTCATCCGATGACCTCTCTCTGTGGAACTTTTCCGCTGTCCGAAACTTTTTTGGTGATCTTCTCTCAAACTCCCTGTCTAGTATTCAGTAGATAGATGACCCTTAAGTGTGTGACCCTATAGGTTCGGTGAAGTTTAGACATCACCCGGAACCCCTTCTGATCAATGATCAACATTAGAGCCGTGGACACCCATATTGACCCCTATACCCACACGAATAAATATTCGAGTGAACCTCCAGTTGCAGTGAGCTATTCCTGTTGCTTCACGATATGTCACAAACACCCGAGGTGAGATTTATTGCATCCCTGTGGACGAACAATTTGTCCACCACGCAAGTTACCTCGTTACCGGTTTTGTTCTCTTCTCTCATTTCCCTGTTCTGGCATCCCAGTGATCAAATCACAAGGTGTATGGCCAGATGATTATGGATACCGTAACACCGAGAGGGCCCGAGAATATCTCTCCATCGTCGCAGGAGCAAATTACAATCTTGAGCTAACTTGTTTCTTGCCATACTTCTCCGTGAACCCGTAAGTCGCGGTAATAGCCACCCAGTTACGGATGACGTTTAACAAACCCCAAAGTTCACGAAGCAAGCATGAAGGAACTTAATACTCTCATGGTCTAAGGAATTGTGCAAAAATTAACTATCTCTATGATATTTACCATAAACTTGTGACGAAAAGAATCTCATAGCATAACATCAATTTGGGTCGATTCAACACAACTGTCCTACCAACATCATGCCCTCAAAATTGCCAACATAGACATGCCCATAATCAGGAAAACAGGATCATCATGCAATACATGAGCCAGTCTTAGAGGCAACACTAGGAATACATTTTACCGTTTAGTATACCACACATGCACATGAGTTTCCCTCCAAGCCTCGTGGATATTGGAGACTCGAGAATCATTGCAGTTATAGGATGGAACATAAACATAATTATGAACTTGGAGATAAAAATATCATTTATTAATGCCCCTAGGGCATATATCCTACATTTGTTGGGTTGGCATAGATCGAGATTAGGATTTGTCACTCCGTGTATCGGAGAGGTATCTCTGAGCCGTCTCGGTAATGCTCATCACTATAAGCCTTGCAAGCAATGTGACTAATGAGTTAGTTATGGGATGATGCACTACGGAACAAGTAAAGAGACTTGCCGGTAACGAGATTGAACAAGGTATGATGATACCGACGATCGAATCTTGGGCAAGTAACATACCAATGACAAAGGGAACAATGTATGTTGTTGTGCAGTTTGACCGATAAAGATCTTCGTAGAATATGTAGGAGCCAATATGAGCATCCAAGTTCCACTATTGGTTATTGATCGGAGATGTGTCTCGATCATGTCTACATAGTTCTTGAACCCGTAGGGTCCACACGCATAACATTCAATGATGATTTGTATTATGAGTTATGTGTTTTGGTGGCCGAAGTTTGTTCAGAGTCCCGGATGAGATCATGGACATGACGAGGAGAGTCGAAATGGTCGAGAGATAAAGATTAATATATCGAAAAGTTACATTCGGACACCGGAATGGTTTCGGGAAGTATCGGATAAATTTCAGAGTACCGGGAGGTTACCAGAACACCCCGGGGGACTATTGGGCCTTCATGGGCCCTAGTGGAGAGAGGAGGCCGGTGGCCAGGTGGATGCACGCGCCCCCCAAGCCCAAACTTAATAGGACTAGGGGTGGGGGTCGCAGCCCCCCTTTCCTTCTTCTCCTCCACCTCTTTCCCCTTCCCCCTCCTTCGGAAAGGAAAGGGGAATCCTACTAGGACTGGGAGTCCTAGCAGGACTCCCCCTTGGCGCGCCCCCTCTAGGCCGGCCTCCCCCTCCTCTGCTCCTTTATATAGGGGGCAGGGGGGCACCCCAAAGGCACAACATTGTCTTAGCCGTGAGCGGTGCCCGCCTCCACCGTTTACTCCTCCGATAGAATCATTGTAGTGCTTAGGCGAAGCCCTGCGGATCACATCATCAACACCGTCATCACGCCATCGTGCTGACGAAACTCTCCCTTACCCTCTGCTGGATCAAGAGTTCGAGGGACGTCATCGAGCTAAACGTGTGTTGAACTCGGAGGAGCCGTACGTTCGGTGCTAGATTGGTTGGATCGTGAAGACGTTCGACTACATCAACCGCGTTAATATAATGCTTCCACTTTCAGTTTACGAGGGTACGTGGACACACTCTCCTCCTCTCATTTCTATGCATCTCCAAGATAGATCTTGCGTGAGCGTAGGAATTTTTTTTAAATTGCATGCTACGCTTCCCAACAATGAGAACCTGCAAATCCGGAGTCACCACGCTCCTACTAGAGTTGCATGCCCCCATGTTGAGGCCGGAGCACGTGTCGCCATGACGGCGGGGCCAAAGAAAAATATCCACCTCGAGATCGGCACCACTGCCGCACCAGCCTTGATTGGTTAGCCTACTAACAGATTCGGCGTTGACCGTCTCACAGTGACCCGCCAGAATCGAATCTGAAGCAAATTTCCACGCCGCGACCACCATAACTTTTAAATTAAGGATGAAAACCTAGCCCTGGCCTAACTACGTGCCATCGACGAGACAGTCAGGTTCCTCCTTCTCACGCAGCCGTCTGAGCGGCTGGCGGAGAGAGGAGGAACCCGTCGAGCCGCTGGTGGAGGACGGTGGTAGCCGGGTTGCCTTCGTTCCGCCTCTCTCGCAGGGGAGGGGAAAGCGAAGCGAAAGAATATGAGTTCTATTATTTTTCTAATTCAACGGTGCCCTTAGGGCGGTTGACCCCTTTAGGGTGATATGACTTTTTCTCATCTTGATTATATTATTTTTTAAAGTTTTAAACATTTTATTTCTCTTGCATGGTTCATCCAGCATGACGAGATTGTTTTCGATTTTAAACATTCTCTTGCGTTAGCGCGGTTAAGCGACATATGTGCCGTGTTTTTGACGTGCTCATCACCTTGAGATGATTGACCATGTTCGGTGACCACTATGACCACTATTGATGAGGACAGATAGGAGGATAAAAAACAACACAAATAAGATGGGTCCTATAGGATATTGTGTTAAAATATAAGACATGGATCCGGGAGAGAGACTAGATCGATCCATGTTTATTGGTTAGGTGTATATGATGTTTTATTCTCCCGTTGCATCGCATGGGCATGTTTGCTAGTATATACAGCATGCACAAAATATTAACTAGCACACAATATTTAAATATTCAAGTTGAAAACAATGGCTCCTGCATGGCCATCATGCAAGTTGTTGTCGTGGCTTGCCTGGGGATGAAGAATACTCCGGGAAGAAGTGCGGAAATCTTGCGAAAAGATTTGTCGAGAACTCTTCTCTCTTGGAGGGGGCTGATTAGGGCAAGGGCAAAATTGTCATTTTCACACTGGGACCACATAGTGAAAACGATACCAACAGATAGAGCTCGACCAGACGAAACGTGGGCTTTGGATTCACCTCAATTGGAGTTACGGTCGCAAAGATACGGATGAAACAAGGTCAGGGACTAATCTGGAAATATTTCTCCACAAACAAGTCCATGGGCTGAAAAACAGAAAACGTATTTCAGAGAATGCGCTTTCAGAACAGAGAAGGGTATTTATAGCTGGGGAAGAAGGAAAATACGCTTTTCAGAGATGAAAGTGTATTTTGGAGATTACACTTCCACTTAAAAATGAATGGCCCGGGGCTGTGCCACTAACGTACGGGACAAAGGGGCACAGGGCCAGGCTGGCGCTAGTTGTTGTCTTCCTCTCGCTCCTTCTCGCGTGGAACAGAGAAGAGCATGGGAGGGTCGCAGCCGGCTGCGGCCCATTGACTCCGGCGGTCTCCGGCCAGGACGAGACCACCAACAAACTCAGGGCATCACTCCGATTCCATTCAGAGGGGGAGCAGGCGCCGGGGAGTCTCCAGCGATGGCAGCTATCGGAGAGAGAGAGCTCGGCGGCGGTGGTTGTACTTGGGGGGGACGGCACGTGCGCCTCCGGCGACGAGTGGAGAAGTAGGGCGGGCTCGCCGGAGTGTGGAGAATGTGGTGGTGTAGTCAGGGAGGAAGGAGGAGGGCTAGGATCATCGGGATCGAGGGGTAACCGCGTGGGCCATGGCGGAGGGAGGAGCGGATCGCGAGCTCCGGTGGCCTTGGAGAGGAATGGAGGGCGGCGACGTGCAGAGAACCATGGAGGAGCTATATATAGCCACGGGGAGGTCTCGGGGTTGCTCGAGAAGGCTCGACCGACATGACAAAATGGAGCAGGAGAGGCTAGTGTCACTGGCATGGCGACGACGACGACACCACAGCGATGCAGGGCGGGGCAGAGATGCAGAATGATGCAGGGGATCACAGGGGAGCTACTAGACATGATGTGGATGCGGGAGGCATATAGGAAGGATGCTGCTATAGGGCACGCGGTTTACCAAAGCACGAGATTTGGCAAGTCTGCCCCGTTGTCACCGCATGACCATAGTGGTTTCATGCGCTCTGGTATGCCCGCCCATGTCTCGGAGATTGGCCATTCATCAGAGAAGGAGAAAGAAGAGAGAAACAAGCACAGTGGTCTGAGGCATGACCACAGCTTATTAGTTTGTAGTGAAACAACAAAGTGTTTGTGCTATGGTGAGGAAGATCCAAGAGCAGATAGACTCTGGGTTTTGGCATGGCTTGATCATATGCTAAGGTGACTGTGTTGGCAAAATACCAGCCCAAACATATGAGTCTAGAGGGTACTTGTTGTAGAAAGGGCCCCACAGGTCAGAATTGGAACACATCAAGTAACACTCACATAACTGATTGTCATGAGCTGAAATTTGGTTTAGATGAGTCATTTGAGAATATGAAGCTGATGTAAAAGTTTCATAGCTTTTGGAAATACCAAGATGGTACTTGCTTCACAAAGCTTCAATCTGGACAGAAACTAAGGAAAATGCACAAGGCAAATGGCTAGATGAAATGAGCCAAAACTTGGTGGAGAAAGTTAATACGGAAAGGAAAATGTCCTGGTAAATGTTCAGCTTAAATGAAGCCATATAAAATATAGTTGTTTCACAAAGTGAAAATCTGACAAGAAACCAAGAATTGATGCTGAGCTCATATGGATGAATGTCATGAACCCAAATTTGGTGGAGCTCATGATCTGATCAAATTAAGGATGTGACAAAGTTTCAATTCATTTGGATATGCCTAGCTTGTACCTCCTTCACAAAGTTCCTTCCTGGAGAGAAACTTTGGAAAATAGCTGAGAAACAATCACTAGGAAAATGAAGTTGAAAATTTGCATGAGACAATGAAATGGACAGAAAAAGGTGTCCAAAAAGTTTGGGGTCAATCAATCAGATATAAATAGCACTTGCTTCACAAAGTGCCATTTAGGGCAGAATAGGAAAAGGAATATTGGTGAATTATTTTTGACCATGGCAAGAATAGTTTTTGCGATATTTGAGGAAGATATGACCCAAATAATTTATGAGAATTGTTTGGGAATTTTTAGAGTGATAGAAATAGAGGTTGCTTCACAACCTAGAGCAAATAGGGTTATTCCTATAATTGAAAAGGAATATTCTCAAAAAAAAAGAATATTGGGATAGGTCCAAGATAAGAAATGACAGGGTCTTGGGATGATTTAGAGGATGACAAGCCACGAGGGAACCCATGAACATATATTATTCCCAAGTTTTCAAACCACATAGCCACAGAAAAACAAATCCAAGCAATAATCCAAACAAAAACAAAGAAAAAAGAAAAGGCCAAAATTCAGGGCGTTAAACTGCTAAAACATTAGTTGCGCGTGTCTGAAGGACGCGCTGCTACTAAGCGGGGCCCACCACATGGCATAGTGCAATGTTAGTTGCAGCGGTGGGTCTGAAACACGCACTACTGCTATGTGTTCACTAGTAGAAAAGGGGCCAATGGTCCAGGCCGGTCCAGCCCATTAGTCCCGGTTCAATCCAGAACCGGAACCAATGGGGGCATTGGACCCGGTTCGTGAGCCCAGGGGGCCGGCCGGGCCACGTGGGCCATTGGTCCCGGTTCGTTTGGACCTTTTGGTTCCGGTTGGTGGGACGAACCGGGACCAATGGGCCTCGCTCCTGGCCCACCACCATTGGTCCCGGTTGGTGGCATGAACCGGGACCAAAGGCTGACCTTTAGTCCCGGTTCATGCCACCAACCGGGACTAAAGGGTTGGTCCTCGTTGCGGCCAGAGTTTAGTCCCACCTCGCCAACCGAAGGGGGCAGGGACCGGTTTATAAGCCCCTCCCTCTCTGCCTTGTTGAGCTCCTCTCAAAATGAAAATAGATGCCCTTATACAGGGAATTTAACCTAAATTCATACTGAATTTCTCTGAAGTTAGTAGAAATTTATTATGAATTTAGGTTGAATTTTCTCTATAAGCGCATCTATTCTCATTTCTGAGTAGTTTTTTATATAGTTTTTTTTTCTTTTCTGCTATATTTAATTTTTTTCTTTTTATTTCTGAGTAGTAATAAGTCATTAAAAATAAGCATCTATGCTCAATTTTTAGTAAAGTTAATCACAACTATTTTTTCTTCTATTTATTTCTGAATTGTAATAAGTCATTAAAAATAAGCATCTATGCTCATTTTTATAGTAAAGTTAATCACAACTATTTTTGCTTCTATTTATTTCTGAGTAGTTTTTTATATAGTTTTTTTTTATTTTCTGCTACATTTATTTTTTTCTTTTTATTTCTGAGTTGTAATAAGTCATTAAAAATAAGCACTTATGCTCATTTTTGAGTAAAGTTAATCACAACTATTTTTTTCTATTTATATCTGAATTGTAATAAGTCAATAAAAATAAGCATCTATGCTCATTTTTTTAGTAAAGTTAATCACAACTATTTTTGCTTCTATTTATTTTTGAGTAGTTTTTTATATAGTTTTTTTTCTTTTCTGTTGTATTTATTTTTTCTTTTTATTTCTGAGTTGTAATAAGTCATTAAAAATAAAAAAGAGGCAGAATGCTCGTTAATTAGCTTCAAGCCTTTCGAAATAGTGTAAACTGCACTGCACACAGCACCGTGCAGTCTACCCTAATCCTCAAGGCTTGAAGCTAAGCAACGTGCAGTTGAGCATTGAGCCTCTTCTTCATCGTCTATGCACTCAGGGCTTATAAACCGCTGCGAGTGCCTCTCGCTTGGCGAGGTGGGACTAATTAAAAACAGCTGCAGAAAGAGGTGCATTGGAACCGGTTGGTGGCACCAACCGGTATCAATCCAGCTCTTTGGTCCTGGTTGGTGGCACCAACCGGGACAAATGCCCCTCTTTTGTCCCGGTTGGAGCCACCAACCGGGACCAAAGGTCTTTGTTTCCCGCCTTTTGGGCTGCCGAAAAGAGGCCTTTGGTCTCGGTTGGTGGCTCCAACCGGGACAAAAGAGGGGCATTGGTCCCGGTTTGTGGCAGGAACCGGGACCAAAGCCTTTGCTATATAAGTAGCAGTGCCGCCCCGCCCCGACTTCGATCTCTCCTCCCGACGCCGCGCGCCGTCCCCTGCCGCCACCTCGCCGTCGCCGCCCCGCCCCGACGCCGTCGCCGCCCGCCCTGCCGCCCCGCCCCGACGTCGCCGCCCGCCCTGCTGCACCTCGCCATCGCCGTCGCCGTCGCCGTCGCCGGCCATGAGCAACTTTCCTTTATTTTTGTTAGATTTTTTTTAGATTTTTTTGTATGGTTCATAGATTTTTTTTTGTTAGATTAGATTTGTAGTAATTTAGATATGTAGTTCATATTGTGTAATTTAGATTGTGTAATTAATTTGTTCATATTATGTTATATTTTTTTTGTTAGTAGATTTTTTTTTAGATTAGATGTGTAGTAATTTAGATATGTAGTTCATATTGTGTAATTTAGATTGTGTAATTAATTTTTTCATATTATGTTAGACTTTTTTCTGTTAATAGATTTTTTTGTTAGATTAGATGTGTAGTAATTTAGATATGTAGTTCATATTGTGTAATTTAGATTGTGTAATTAATTTTTTCATATTATGTTAGATTTTTTTCTGTTAATAGATTTTTTTTTGTGATATTATTGTTGAATATGCATGTTCGGTGATATTATTTTTGTTAGATCTTTTTGTTAGATTAGATGTGGTGTAATTTAGATATGTAGTTCATATTGTGTAATTTAGATTGTGTAATTAATTTGTTCATTTTTAGTAAGTACTATTTTATTTTATTTATAGTAAGTGCTTCATATATATATATAGTTGAACTAGTTAGTTGATTTAATAAACTAATTTATTTTACTATATATAGAAGTTGTTTGTTTTTAGTAAGTAGTACTTTATTTATTTATAGTAAGTGCTTAATTAGTAGTTGAACTAGATAGTTGATTTAATTAATAAAACTACTTTATTTAACTATATATAGAAGTAGTTCCCGCATCGACGTCGGCGATGCCTATCCCGCATCCTCGTCGTCGTCGACTCGGCGGTGGAGGCCTGCTTGATCAGGGCCATGTTTGGGACTGGGCTCCGCCGGGCTGGTATTGGGAGGTGCTACCTTCCGCGGGACGTAGGTTGGTGAGGAGGCAGCCCGTTGTTGACCCGATCCTTGTTTGGTGGCGGTCGCGTGGGCCAGTGACGGTGCCGAGGCTTCCGGACACCGCGGAGGTGGTACGTCACCGTGTCAGCGAGGAGGACGAGCACGTCCGTCGCTACATGGTTGCATTGGAGGGCAGATTCGACAATACCTGGCAGGTTCTTCAGGGATCTCACTGGAGCTATGATCCTGTGATGGTTCCTTATCTTTGGGTGTCCACCGCCCGCGTCGATACCTGTCGGGCGCTACGGTTCTAGTTGTATTAGTGATGCTATATTAGTGATAATATTCAATGATGTACGGACACCAAGAGATGATGTACTTTTGCTTATAATTATTGAATGCATGCTAACTTGAATACTACTTTATTTTATGATTTGGTTTTGCTTATTTTATGATTTGGTTTTGCTTATTGAATGCTCATATTGGATAAGTTCTCCTTCATTCCCGTGTGCTAGACAATTGGTGTAATAATGCATTCGGGAATGAAAGGAGGAGCTACGTACATCACCGATAGTCAACCCGTGATTAATAATCTAGTTTAATATTTGAATTATGAACATAGGCCGGAAATGTCGTACTCGGATGACGAAAACCGCCTGGGGGAGTGCGACTGGTGCCACGACGACTGAGGTATGTGTGACAGGTTCATTGAGCTGGACGAAGATCGGCGCTTCAGCATTAAGCTCGAGGAGACCTTCGATGTTCATACGGTACGCAACGACGACAATAGTTTTTTTCGTAATTAATCATGACTTCAACTATTTTAACGTGTATTTTTCATCTTTTCCAATTCGACTAGCTTATCCCATGCTTTGCAAGACGCTATGTCTTGGAGAGGATGGGTTTTGAAGACCATGAAAGTTTCGAAACCAAAAAAATTATCCTAAGTACCCATCATGGTGTGGATTTTCAAGTAAAGTTGTACAATGCTCAGAGTGTAATCCATTTTGGTTGCAAAAATTGGGAAGCACTTTGCAAGATGTATGGTCTTGATGAGGGTATGCTTGTCACCATGGATCTTGGTGATCCTACAATCGAGCAAGAGAGACCTTCGATTTGGGTCCTTGTGGATACACCTCCAATTCTTCCCCCATGTGAGCTTAACATAGTTATTAAGTAATTTATATTGTTTATTTCAAAATAGTTGACAACTTTTTCCATTGACAGCTTATTTTCATTCTTCAAAGAATGTGCGGAAGATGGTAGACAGAACCTACTACACCGAAGGCTCCGAATTAACTTATCAGGAGAAAAATCATCTAGTCGCATTTTGTACTGATCTTGAGAATTACAATATCTATAATCAAACTCCTCAACACTATGGTCAATGCGTGCTACTAGTGCACGTGTTGAACTACGGTAACTACCATGGAGATACCCTGGTAAGATTATTTTTTATTATTACAACATTCGTGCATCTTTTTACACACTTCTAAAACTAGTGCATCATTGCTAACTACGAAGTTATTACTATATTTTTCAACAGATAATCCCGAATGATTGTGTGCCTCATCTGATGTATACGCATGGTAGCCTTCATGGTTTGAACATACAACCAGGTCGTCCTACAAATCTTAACTGTCCATACCGGGTTTCTAAAAGAAGTGGAGACATGACAATCAAAGAATGGAAAAAAATGTATGGACAGTCGTAAGGAGCTTCTTGGAAGCAAAAAGCAGCGAAGGGCAAGAATTGGAGACAGGATGATCGCCATTCTTCATAATGGAGATTCAGGGTCTATATTGTTTTATGCTATTTTACCTTAAGGGTGTTTAGGTCCTACCTGATACTGATGATCATGTGCCAAGAACAATTATGTAGCGTTGGGTTCGATGACTATGAGGATGATGATCGTATGACTTATTATTAATAACGAGTAGAAGTTGTATGATGATGCATGATTAGTAGGACTTGTTATTATATATGATGATGTATGATGCGAGCATGCATGAGCATGTTATATCAGCGGGGGAAATGAACATAGCAGCAGCGTTGATAAACCAAGGACGAATATATAAAAGAGGACACTTCTCTCTATTAGCTAGCTAATAACAACTTAAAAATAACCCCCAAAACCCCTAAAGCAGCCACTTTTCTAAAAAAAACATGGACTTTTGGTCCCAGTTGGTGCCACCAACCGGGAACAAAGGCCCCCCTGACTGGGCTCGGCGGACCGGCCACGTGGAGGCACATCTGTCCAGGTTCGTGTCTGAACCGGGACTAATGGGTGGAGGTATTTGTAACGACCCATTAGTCCCGGTTCATGAACCGGGACTAAAGGGCCTTATGAACCGGGACTAATAGATGTTTTTCTACTAGTGGTTTAGCAGTACCGCGCTTGTAGTGAAGGGCGCTACTGCTAGACATAGCCTGGTTGCTAAGGGAGGGGGGGGGGGGGTCACATAGCAGTAGCGCCTTTCATCCCAGACGCGCTACTAATAAATGTATAGTTATAGCGCGTGTGTTCTCTTTGCGCTACTGTTAAGTAGCACTAGCGTGTTCTTCAAAGCCGTGCTACTGCTAAACCTATAAGGTTTCTCCTAATAGTGTTTGCTACCCCAATATCTATGCCACCATCGAACATAAGCCCACCCATGCTCCACACATCTACCCCAATATTTACCCAAATATCTAGCCCAATATCTACCCCGATATCTTCCTCGGCTACTGCCTCAAACACAAAGGTTACCGCTCCCGTGACCTCCCCTCTCGCCGTGTCAGTCTTTTGTCACGTTAATTGTGACAAAAATCGTTTTCATACACGCTGCTAACAACCTTGTCCACAACTCCCTTATCCGCAGCTAATCCCGCTCACCAGATCCCACCAAACCCACTGCTTCCAGATCCCAACGCACCACCTACCTCATACCAAGCCCGCCACATCAACCCGATGTGCTACACGCATTCCTGCCTTCTGTGGATTGTAATAAAGTTGGGGCACACAGTAAAATAATGTCAAATTGTGTTCGCAACACGGATTTCCTTGTGTCGGCAATCCAGGTTGATGATTGCGTCCTAAACACATTAAATCCATATCGGTAATTCAGAAATGTTGTTTCAAAAACTGCTCACAGCAAACAATTCGGGTTCCTTAGGGAATGGCGATGGGCTCAATAATAACCTTGAACGTCACCTCATCGACCACTGTACCCAACTTGTTGGTGAACATGGTTTCGGTGATATGCGCAGCCGTGATGCCCTCATTCACAACAGCGCACCGCATGAGCAAATACTCATCCTTGCACACCGAAATATGTGGCACCCTCTCCAGTGCATGCAGCGTTACCATGACACTACACTTGGACCGTGGTGGCACAACACCTTTCTCCGGCTCTATGCAGTACTGCAGTACGCCTGCCGCTTCAATGTCGAAGACAACATAATCATCAGTTATGTTGGTTAGCTGAAGTGAGCATGGTGTCTGCTTATTTATTTCCAAGGGGAAATTCAGCTCTAGTGTGTCAAATTCAAGAAGCTCCCATGGGTACGGGCTTATCTGCATGAAAAGATTTGAACTTTCGTAGGTAAGGCACTTGTTGAAGTTGGCAGTGCCATGAATGATCAAAATTCCAGAGCGTACGAGCTTACCGAGGAATCTGGGGATTCACCGACATTGTTAATCTGTTCATTCATACTTTCTATTGTATTAAGCATACTGACTATATCCCATATATATGGCCTCTCCCTTGGGGATTTTGACAAACACCTTAACGCTATTTCAATACATAGCTTTACTTGTTCATACCCGAGTGGTGGATAGTTCACTGATTTATTCCACCTGTACCTCCACCTTCTAAGTACCTATTTTTTTAGAAAGGTGAATTGTAAGGATACTGCCATATATTTTTCTAGACAAATTGCAGGCCTTTCCCATGCACCCAAACATAACACACTTAAAAAAACATCAAGTACTGGAACTAAAATATTGATTTCATTCCTCACTCCATTAGAACTGGCATATATGCCATTCAACACATTAGAAAGTAATTAAAACCAACATGCACATCTTGAGAAACACAGACCAGAAGCAACAAATATGTTTTGTTAATTAGCATTATCCACTCAGAGAAGAAAGAAGTGTAGCTTTATTACTCAAACTTCATGCAAAAGGTGTGGCGTGTAATTTTTTGTTCAATTATCCAGCATAGAGACGCTTTACCAACATGTCTTGTTCCAGAGCTAATAATGCTTTATTCTGTATAGACGTTTAACATTGTACGGAATTAGATATATATAATAAAGCAAGATGTGGTTTCCCCTGCTATGCTATGCAATGTATTTCAAATAATAATTCAGTATAACATAGACAAGCTTTTACTGTGAGTTCAATAATTCTTACATGTTCAATATTAGGGTTGCCCCTACATCCAGTCACGAGTTCCATAATAATAACACCCAAACTGTAGATGTCAGACTTGGTTGACACCCTACCAGAATGTATGAATTCTGGAGCACAATAACCACTGCAAAAAAGTACGTTGTACAGTCATGTTATTTAGGGTGCAATGCGGAAAATGTTTTAATTGGGTGAACATAATACATAAAATTTGGTTCTCCGTATGCATGCTTACAGTGACCCTTTGGGGTTAGTGGTGACAGCGTGTGTTGCTCCGTCAAGGAGTTTCGATATACCAAAATCAGTTATTTTTGGTATCATAAGATCATCAAGTAGTATATTTGGAGGTTTCATATCCATGTGAACTATATACTTCTTGTGAAGATAAACCAACCCGTCGCAAATTCCACGGATTATTTGGTAGCGTGTATGCCATTCAAGTCCACTCAGTTCATCTACATAGGTAAAACAAGAGTAGAATTGAGGAAAATGGAAATGCAAATAAACAAAGAAAAGTACTTGGTCATACCACACACATTGTCGTACCAGTAAGATATTCGTCAAGGCTTCCATTATTGATATACTCGAAACAGAGTAATCTTTCCCTTATCTCGGCAAAAATATACTACAAAGCTCCTCCTGATTCTGGATTTGCGATAGCTTTCGACTCTGTATTAGCACAGTAGCCCAGAAATCGTACTATGTTTTTGTGTTTTACACCGATTAGAGAAGAAGCCTCGTGATTAAATGTCTTCTCTTCGATTGTATGGCTGTTTAAAAGCCTTTTAACAGCAACACTCCTGTTTTGAAGATCTCCCTGTTTAACTTGTCGTGTTAGCACAATCAAATGCTTTCAGACTAATTTCAGCTCTGCTCTGAGAAAACTTTTATGACTGGGGAATTTACAGATTAAGCTGACCTTGTAAACGATACCGAATCCACCACGACCAATTTCTCGCTCATCAGAGAAATTCTCGGTGATGTGTTGTAGAAGTGCTAATGGCAGATTCGGGGGCTCTGCACTTTCGTCTAGTATTATTGTCTCGAGGATACTAGATGCTGATTTTATGGCCCTGATCACAGGATGCACTTACAATCAGACTACAGAGAAATTAATTTGCCTCCTAAGCAAAGGATGATCACTGAAATTTGTTTCAGTTCTTAGGTGAGATTAAATTATGAACTGAAACATTTAGTTCAATTCTTAGTTGAAAATCATTTATTAACTGAAACATGACACTAATACAAAAACTCAAATTATCCACATAGCCAACCAATAGTTGTTGCGTTCCAACAAAGGAAATCTGTATATAGATCAGCATCAAACAAGTTTAAAAACCATGTGATGAATACAGGAAAATCAAGATAATACTCCATGATATCGTACTATACAAGGCATTGCATAAATTACTAACAAGTTGATGCATCACGTGAACTATGATTCAAGACCGAACAATCATTGGTGAAATGGTACTGGTAAGAGAAGAAACGTGATTTCTACCACTATCAATTGTCCAGGTATTAGATTACACTTTCATTGACCATAGTTAATTCATACATACGGCGGAGAATAGACACGAGAGCTAGATCTTACCTTTCTCTGGAAACCACATCATCTGAAATACCAGAACCTCCTTCCTCCTACATTGAAAAGATCGTCGGTAATAATGTTTCTTGCTTAATTCTCTCTAGAGCATGAGATAGCCTACTACATAAGACTTGTATCTCTCTTTCTTATTGGTCCAACAAATCATATCTGAGTAATTTCCTAACCAAGAATATACCATCCCTATTATGTTGGAGGTCACCATTAAAATATGTATCAAATGCAGATATGTACAACCACTACTTTCAAAGTTTAGTTCTTTATATATGGCACTCCCGTTTACACACAATATTTAATTAGCGTCCCCTTTAAGTGGCTGAATAGATAGCTTAATCTCTGCTATCAAACAATAAGCCCCTAGTTGGAAATTATCTTACTACAATTTGGATATCCAAGAACTTTAATTTGAACATATGAAAATCTTTGTTCGGGTAAACAACGAATTTACTCTTTGGTAGAAAAGAACTGCTATCTTCCCAGAAAGAAATGGGCATAGAAAATTTTAGGTGTGCAGAAAATAAATATATTAATGGTAGCGGCATGTACAGAATTGCAATGCAAAAATTGTTGTATAGAATGGACTCGCTGAATACTTAACAGATAGGAGTTTAACCTTTTTCGTCAGTGAATAGAAGGAAATTTAAGAGGAGTGAGCAGCCATCCTAGTGAACATATAATTGAACTGAAGTAATGTGGTACCTCTTCTAGGATTGTCTCTCCCCCAGGGCACAAATAATAGACACCAATTGCGTCAATCACATCACCAGCATTGACAAAGAAGCCAACAATAGCACCATCTCTCTGACAAGGACTCTGGAAACGAGTTCCCCCTCCTTGTCCATAGGGTCCATAGCTAACGGCATTGGTGACAAAGAAAAGCGACGTTACAACATTTGAATTGTCAGGGCTCTGACCTACTCTTCCAGAAATTCCCATCAGAATTTCTGATTCTCCCATTAGAATCTACATGCAATGAAAATTGATTATCATTCTAGCCATTTGTAGATTTTTACAAGGTAATATATTTAATATAGGTTTACAAAAGAGATAGAAAAATAAAAATGGTGCTTCCTTTTTCGGACAAAGCATTCCTACTTACGATGGTCTCATTTTTTCTTGTTTTTCTGCACAATATCCTCTATCTCGATGCATGCTATCTTATCTTATTAATAGAGCTATTTTCATCCGCACCCAAAAATGCAGCGCTCGTAGGGTTTGCCTTATTTTCGAAAAAGAGAGAGAATCGACTACAATCCCAATATATAGGCCAATACCCATATTAAACTGTTGGTGATCTGATTCAAATCCAGTTAGAAATGATATCACCAAGTGGTACTAAAAGAAATTACACATTTCTGAAAGGGCTGAGAGTTCATTAACAGCGAACATACATTTTCAGGGGAATTTCCTTTACTCACCGTATGAGAGCTCCCGTTGTGAGGCTCACCCGTCCCTCCAAATGGCCCAGCTTTGTGCACTTGTCCATCACAATCACTGTACGTAAATGAAAGCGAATTGATGACCTTGCCACTATGCACTACCACACTTATTAGACGATGGGGTAACACCGCCACATCATTAGATACCCCTGAATCACCACCCCACGGACCAACTTTCGTAATCAAACCCTGAAGGCAATACATTGAAAAAAGTCAGTAACGATAAATTTAGAAGTAATCTCTATCAGCATTCGTTTTAATATATGATACAATGCTAGGTGTATCCTAGAAAATAAGTTTTAATTCAACAAGTAGAAATTCACTACAAGTAAATTAGTACCACTTCTCTCATTGGTTGCCTCTCAGGGTTCACATAGAGACCAATTGCGTTGACTCCTTTTCCAACATGAGCAAAGAAGCCAACAATGTTGCCTTTGCTCAAAGATGGACTGTGGAAAGTAATTCCTCCTCCAGCTCCAAATGGTCCATATCGACGAGCATTAGTGATAAATATAATTGAAGTTACAACATTTTCAGAATATCGGGTAGAGAAACCAATGGTTCCAGAAACTTCGGTCAGAATCTCTGAGGGACTTAGCCGAATCTATAAGAATTGAAAAACGATTATTATATGTACACACGTTTGGTCATGTCGTGAAAACAAATCCCGAGTAACATTTACACTCACCGTATCATAGTTCACATAAGACAAGCCTTCACAATTTTCCCATGGGCCTGCATGGCGATGCTTTCCATGCCTGTCACTGTATGAAAATGCTAGTGAATACATATGCTCTCCACTACGGACTGTGATGCTGCTTAGGAATAGCGGTGACTCCTCAACGTCCTTAGGATTGCCTTTATGCACTCCCCATGGTCCAATCTTCAGAATTAATGCCTATGACGAGCAAATCAATGAAGCACGAAATAAGTAGAAAATAAAACCAATGAAACAACTAGCAGGAATTAATTAGCTCTCAGTGAAACACAACTATGGCAGCGATTGTTTTATGGAAAAGGGATTGGTGGTCAAACGTCGTTCTAGTTATGCTCACCTCATCAAGCTCCTTTACATCACCTTGTAGCTCTGAATTAGAACATGCAGCCCCACCGTTATCCTGCAAAACCCAACCATCACCCATTAGTAATAGAATTTGTACTTGGTTTACAAAAGGGTAAACTGTATAAAATTGTTATAAAAGGTTAACTATTTCATAATATTCAAGAAAAAAAGCCAACTATCAATTATGAATTTATGATTACATTGTTCAGGCTGCCATGAATTGAAATAGTTGGCCAAACAAATTGGCATTTTGTTTGGATATATTATCGTTTTAATGTTATTGGTTGTGGTTTCAAATTTAATTTCTAATCACTCATCGCCAATACGAGCGGGCTGTACTCTGTTTTCCTACACTTTTTGGCGTTGCTGTCGACCACTTCACCACATCCCCAGAGAGCAGCGGAGCTAGGAACTCTACAACCTTTCTGGGTGTGCCAGATGCTCCTGCAGTTTAGGGTTTCGCTTTAAGCTAATGATGCCATAATATTCGTCAGCCCATCGGCCAGCAATCCTAGTTGGGGCCATCAGTGCCATCCTCCCGATCTTCGGTGCGAAGCGCATTACCGGACAAAACAGTACCTGTGATGCCTTCTATATTTTCTTTGCGTGTGTGCAAGATGTGCAGCAGTTGAGCATGTGCGACATATTGTGTACATTTACATATGTACCTTGAATAAAACTTCAGATTTCTTTACCAGTGCGTCTCCACCAAAAAGGGTCAACTTTTGTAATAAGACAAGTTTTAAATAGTGGTGGTCTTCGAAATTAGCCGGCTACATAACTTCGTCGGAAAATTGTGCAAGAATCCTATAGCAGATCATTTTTCAGATAAAGGGTTTCCCTCTGCTTTATATATAAAGCAAACACCCGATACCGGCAGATCAACGGAGAAAGAAAGACCGGCAACCGCTGCACCCTCCGAAGAAGTACCACCACGCTCCCAGCATTCCAAGGCGCCGTGCACCAAGCAACACCTTCAAGAAGGGATGAGACGCCGCCGCCGCTGTTGCTCGAACAAGTTATAGGGTTTCCCTCGGTACATGTGGGATAGTGGGCAAGGGATACACCCGAGCCCCTCAGGAAGGTCCGACGGCACCCGCAGGCGTCACGACGTCGGTGCCAGACAAGCCGATAGGGATTTCTCCAGATCCATATCCACCACCACCACCACCACCACCATCCCAGGCACTCCGAAATGCACCACTCCATCAGCGCCCCACCAGCCTGTGCCACCACGGTTACTGGACCACCCTCGCCGCCTCACTGGAGCTGCCAACACGAGACCTGGAGAGGAAAATGAGGAACTAACCACGGGAGCGAGCACAGCTCGACCGGAAGGAGAGGACAACCTCCACCGCCGCAGCGGAGCCGACCGGATGCGGCGACGAGGACTTGCTGGGCCCCGACGGCCCGACCGGGCCCACTTGGACCCGGATAGTCCCGCCACCACGGCGCAGCTCACGGACCGACGAAGTCCTCACCGCCCACAAACCGCCGCCAGCTCTCCACCACCAGGAAGCGCCACCGTCAAACGCCGAGCCACCGGCCCGCCCCAACCTAGATGGGGCCCAAATGGGCCCAGATCTGGGCTGAACGGGCGCAACCATCCCAGCAACAGCATGCCGCCCCACGCCAACGGCCGCACCATCGTGCTGAGAGGAACCGTGGCACGCCGGCATCACCGCCGCCGGGCCACACCGATGCTGGCCGAAGAGCACCGCCGCCAGCCACCACCGCCTGAGTAGGGGACCGTGCGCGGGGAAAGGCAGTCGCGCCGCCGCCAGCACCTCGCGGGCAGGGCCCGGCAGAGCCCGCTGGCGCGGCGAGGGAGGGAGGAGGGAGTGGGGGCACTGGAGGGGGAACGGGGATGGAGCCCCCGGTCGCCTCGCTCGGGGAGGTGACCCGAGGGGTAGGGAGGAGGTAGGGGGTGGGGAAGGCAAGCGGCGGCGGCGACGCGTGGCTGGGGGGGGGGGGGGGTGGCGTCGGCGCGGGGAACCTTGGGGGAGCAGGAGCGGGATAGCAGGTCATTTAGTGGCACCACTGTCAAGCAGCCATAGGGGAGCTATAGCTGGGCTATAGGCACCTATTTAAAACTTTGAATCAGACACGAACACAAGCCGTTCAAGCAAAGACTGGAAGAATATGACATGAATACAAAATAAATTAATAAAACAGATTGGAGTAAACTGGTACCTCATCGTTCGTCGCCTTCAGATAGGCCCCAAGTGAATTTATACTTTTCCCGGCCCCAGCAAAGAAGCCAACAATGCTACTGTTTTCCTGTGCTGGAATACAGAACGGAGTTCCCGCACCCTCTCCAAAAGGTCCATAGCTGCCAGTATTCGTGACAAGAAAAAGTGAAGTTATGACGTCCGATGAATGAGGGTTCAGATCGATTGTTCCCGAAATTTCTGTGAGATATTCTGAACGGCTAAGCAGAATCTGCAAGTGCAAACCATGATTAGGAACCTAAGCTGTTTTCAAAACCGGACAAGCGTAGCTAAGTTTCAATACAGAACAAAACATATGGAAAACAAGCATTTCTACATTCTTGTCTTGTGAAAGTAAATATATGCAAAATGTTATTCACCGTATGGAAGCTCCCGTTTTGCACATCCGATCCTCCCCATGAACCAACACTATGATGTCGTCCATCACAGCCAATGTATGTAAACGCAAGTGAATTAATTACTTGGCTACTCAAAACTACCACACTTATCAAACGTCGCGGTAACACATCCAGGTCATATGACCTCGTCAAATGATTGCCCCATGGCCCAACTTTTGTAATCAAACCCTGTCAGGAGAAAGTCAGAAGAAGGTTAAAATGATAAGTAAGGTAGTGAAATATACAACTCATTGGATGTAGATTGGTACTTTTTTTTCCATTCGCTCTGCAGGATTCACATAGATACCAATCGCGTCAATCGCTCCTTTTCCAATGCAGGCAAAGAAGCCAATTATGCTTCCATCGCTCATTGCTGGACTCTGGAATGGAATTCCTCCCCCTCTTCCAAAGGGTCCATAGCTACGAGCATCCGTGGTAAAAGTAATTGATGTTACAGTATCAACATCATCATGGTATCGTGAAAAAGAGCCAATTGTTCCAGAAACTTGGATCAGAAACTCTGACGGGCCTAGATGAATCTACAATAGGAGAGACAAAAATATGAATATCACCTTAGATATATGAACAAGGAGGTCGTTAGGCAGGCACATTCTTAATTTATTGTCACAAAAAACAATATTCCGTCCGGTCCGGTATATAGGGCTCCCTTGTATTTCGAGTCAAATTTCAACCATCAATTTAACTAAAAAAATACTAGTTTTATGCCAAAAAATGATATGCTTAGATTTGCATTCCAAAGGGATTTGGAGCAGTATACTTTTGACGAAATATAATTCATATTCTTATATTTAAATTCGTGATTAATGTTTGACTCAAAATATCCCAGTACCGAGCCGGAGTTAGTATAGAGTAAGATTTGTACCAACCATGTCAAAGCTCCCATTGGAAACTCCCCAAGGACCTCCATGGTGCTGCTTCCCACGATCATCACTGTATGAAAATGCAAGTGAATGCAAGACTTCTCCGCTACAGATTGTGATGTTGTTCAGACAAAATGGCATTGTGTTGATGTCCTGAAGGTTTCCTTTGTCTCCACCCCACATCCCAATCTTCGTAATACATGGCTGAGAAAAAGATATGTTTATTCATAAGGAGAAACAGCAATTTTAACAAGGCTCACTTTTTTTCTGGGAAACTACAAGAAGGCTAGACTTTGGGTTTCCATTTCATATGTACAATATTAGCTTGTTGTTTCTTCTAGGTGTCCCTACATTATATTATTTAGTAATTTGATATTACGTAAATAAAAAATAAAAAATCACGTTTATAGTTACTTCAACAAACCAAAATCAGGTTGGATTAGATACTTATGATTAATAAATGTTGGATAGTAAATCTTACGCTATTTAGCTCCTGTATAGGACCCTCTGGATAAGGGTTGGCAGATGATACTTCCCCTTTGCCCTGCAAAATTCAACCATATATCAGTATTATAACTACAATACAATACGTGCTAATGCACCCCGCAAAAAAAGCGTGCTCATGCACAGGCTAGAATAACAAATAGAATCAGTAAAAGATTTTCTCATAATATATAAACTTGCAGGTAGAGAAATTGGGGTGCACTTTTGAAGGATTGCTAACCTCCAAGGATTTTGTTTGTTACCAGAGCAACAATAAAAAGTCATACTGCCAAATTTTGTTCCAGATGGGCTAACCTACTTCTCCATATCTTTTTCAGATTGTGTTATAGTTTGAGATGGTACGCTTTTATTATTTGGCATTTCAAAGAGGACTCGGTGACACCACTTTAGGAGGCTGCCCCATCGTTGAAACTATCAAAGCTAGGCATTAACATTCCAACCTTGTTAATTTGATTTTATTCAGATTTAGCGTCTAGCATTGTCCATTTTCCAATTTGGGCAATAGGTAAAGAAAAAAAAAGACGAGAAAAGATGGCACCATGGTCCTTCCTTCCTTGATAGTGCAACTAAGAAATATAGAGAAATGCATCAAGTTATTCATGTTTGAACACTTAGGACAGTAATATTTGTCATGATTAAATGACACTTAATATGAATTTATGTTTTTTGTGTGCACTTCCTGCTTACTATGACTTCCCTGAGGCTAATAAAGGGAAAAAAGAGAACATATGCACTTAACCAGGTGTTTGTGCTAATATTATTGAAGACATTTCTTACTAACAGCGGTGTGGCATATTCATTCACATGCGAGTTAGAATGAAGGATCACGTATGATTAAGTTATATTCTACTAATTTTAATGAGGGTAGATAATACACCTTGAAGTACGTCCTTTAAAGCACAAAATAATGAGAAGAAAGTCTTGGAGACTCACCATGATTCCCGGTTTAGATACAGGACATGTGCAGGAACGACGGCTTTTCTGACTCTCCACAAGTATAGCCCTGGTCCTCACATCTAAGGTGTACGACATGCTACTTGACACATAAATTATACACTATGAAAGATCTGTATAGATCCACTAGTGTAGATATCTGCTATTAAACCCACCGATTTGCGTGCGATAGAGAAGAAATGTGTGTGATGAAGACATCACACCCGATGAAAGGAAATAAAACCGTGTCCGTCAAACAATCGTGTGCGATGAGCACATCACACGCGCCTTGTTCGGGTGAATTGTGTGCTATAACATGCACACATTTCTCATAAATATATTGTGGATGACGGAAAATCAGTTGCACATGCCTCGTTTAAGTGACATGTGCACGATGGCATGCACACGGTTCGACAAAATAAATGTGTTCAGGGACTTGCCACATCGTACACGATTTCGTTGAACAAACTATGTCCAGTATTATGCACGCGGTGTGCCCCAGTGTTCACTCAATTTTTATGAAACGGTCGTCTGTGACTTGGGTAAAGACACATATGGGTGGAACAAGAACATCCGTGAGTACACACGTCGTCTTGTCTCCTCCCGCGTGTTCTGGTCAGTTCGCCGCCAATAGACTCGCCTGCATGCCTCCCAGCGACACACATGTTACTGATTGCGACGTATGGGCTCCAATAGGGGTTGGTTCTGCCTCTACGCCTCCATTCCCACACACTCAGCAAGGACTACAGCCCAAGGCCGCGCTGAACCACAGTAAAAACCCTAATCCCTGCTATAAAATCCTAGTGGTTGGCGACGAGGAGTCACTCCGGTATCCCCTTAGGTCGGCACTGCCTCAGATAAACCCAATGTTACAATTTGCCAACAGGATCAATCACATCAAATCACGAATGCATGCACACAAAAAACTTGTAGCCAAGGGCCCTTGTCGTGCCCTTATTTTCCTATTTCTATTTACTCTGTTTCTATTACAACTCACGGTTACAACCTCACGTATATATATAGCCACCGGACCTAAAGCACCGACCTAAAACAAAACTCCTAAACCTACATGTAATAGATATCCTAGTACTACCCGCACACGGCCATTACTAGCAACGACCGAACTCTCCGACCAGTATTCATACGTGACTCCTAGTACTACTGATTAGGACACTGCTAGCTGGCAAGGCCACGGCCACAACTCCTAATCTTAATGCGTGACAAGCAACCTACTAACACACCTAGTACTGATCACTAGTACATGTACTTGCTAGTATACAACTAACACATGCACCGCAAACTAAAGATTATTACTAACAATATCTCCCTAATCTTGCTGTTTTGCCTTCCATGCTTCTCCCACCTTTATTCGTTGTAGATCACCACTTGTTGACTCATCCGCTTGCACCACGACAAGTTAAATTGATAGGCTTCATTGATCACAGCAATCTCTTCCCAATTTTAACTTGAAGAATTTACGGACCACCTCAAATATGCCTTCGACTACACAACCTCACTAGAAACCTTGCAGAATACACCACCATGTGGACTTCACCATCCACCCTAGCGAGATACATGTTGGCTCCTTGTAGATCACACCACCCCGTGCACTACACCATGCACTCCATCCTCATGTAGACATAGCCTCATTGAAGAGACTCACCTTCATTGGTTTACCGCCCCTACATAGTTGAACTTGATCCTAACGTCAAGACACATAGACAACCGGGGCATGCTTCATCTTGAACGCCTCCTCATAGAAACGAGCACTTGGACATGACGATGCTAACACGACGAGGACAATGACAGCCGACCGACCGTGCTAACCCACACGACTCCTTGACTCTATCTCCCAGATGACGATCTTAACGGCTTTCCGGCACCGCACCACCGCTCCCGTCAACGTTCTCCATCCGTCGCCTTGCCGACGCCAGACCGCCATCTCCCTCCTTGTCACTCCTCCAAACGACGGGTGCCTGATCCTCCACGTCGATCTCTCCATCCAACGACTATATCGCCTGCCCTGAGGCACTAGGAGGGTCGCCACCCCGAGACAAGCACGACTTCAAATCTTGAACCTTGCTCTAAATACCAATTGTTGGAATTTGCCAACAGGATAAACCAGATCAAATCACGAACGCACGCGCACAACAAACTTGTAGCCAACGGCCCTTGTCGCGCCCTCTTTTTGCTTTTTTATCCCTTTTCTCTTACAACTCACGATTATATAAGCAGCAACAGGACCTAAAGCACTGACCTAAAATAAAACTCCTAAACCTACACGTACTAGATATCCTAGTAGTACCCGCACACGGACATTCTACGTCCGAAGACTCTAACCAGTATTCACACGTTACTCCTAGTACTACTCATTAGGACATGGCTAGCTAGCAAGGCCACGTCCACAACTTCTAATCCTAATACGTGACAAGCAACCTACTAACACACCTAGCACTGACAAGTAATATAGTTGCTAGTACACCACTAATACATGCACAAGAAACTCAAGATTACTACTAACACCCAATGGCTACACCACATCAGACGCAATCAATATTACGTTTAAAAAGTGACGTAGAAGAAAATCCAGAGAGGCAAACAAATAAATAAATATCAAGTCAAGTGAAGTGAAGTGATACCTGTTCTTTTAGTGCGTTCATGTAGACACCAATTGAGTCAACATGCCATCCGGAACGGACAAAGAAGCCAACAATATTACCATTGTTCAGATGAGGGCTGCAGAATGGAATTCCTCCTCCGGCTCCAAAGGGTCCATATTTACCGGTATTGGTGACAAAAAGAAGTGAGGTTACAACGTCTGGCCAATCTGTAGATGGTCCTATTGTCCCAGAAATTTCCACCAAAAGTTGTGAAGGCCCCAATACAATCTACATGTAACTATAAAAACTCAGCTAATGGTTTACATGTATTTAGCTGAAGGTCCAGAAAAAAGATTGTGTGCTTTCTTATTATGGGGAAATGATTTTGTGAAGATTATTGCTCACCGTATGAATGGTCCCATCTCGAGATGGTGATGCACCATAAGCTCCCCATGGACCAGCACTGTGTTGATATCCATCGCAGTCACTGTATGTGAATCCAATTGAATCGATTACCTCGTTGCTACGAACTACCATGCTTACCAGACGTTGGGGTAACACATGCACTTCAAAAATTCTCCCCGCATGACAACCCCATGGTCCAATTTTTGTGATCAAAGCCTATGTGCAAATCAAAAAATCAATAGAAAGAAGAAAAAAATGACGATCATTAATTCAAAATATCCAATGGTGCTACCTCATTTTTTGTTTGTTCTCTCCTAGGTTTCACATAGATACCAATTGCATCAACCAAGCTCATAGCCCGTACAAAGAAGCCAACGATATTATCATTGCTCGTTAGCTGACTACAGAAAGGAATTCCTCCCCCTCTTCCGAAAGGACCATAGACACTGATGTTGGTGGTAAACATAAGCGACATTATGACGTCACTAGTAAATTTGGTAGACATACCCACTGTTCCAGAAATTTCGATCAGATACTCCGAGGGGCCAAGCAGAATCTACAAGATGACAAACCTGATTAGGAAAATATAGATGCCCATGGAGATACATTCCTTGTCATGAAAGCCTCAGCTTCAGTAATACTCTGTATGGTTTACACTCACCGTATCAATATGCCCAGAAAGAACGCCTCCTTCAGCTCCCCACGGACCTGCATGGTGCGGCTTTCCTTCCTTGTCACTGTATGAAAACGCAATTGCTTGAATGGTCTCGCCACTACGGACCATTATGCTATTTAGACATGCGGGTTCCACCTCCATTTGGTAAGACCGACCACCCTTTCCACCCCATGGCCCAACTTCGGTAAGACATGCCTAGGTGCAAAGCAGTAAAGCAAAGAATTAATGGTAAAAAATGAACAGTAAGAAAAAAATGATATGATTCGGGGCCTTGTATAGATTAGCTTTAAACCATACATACATTTCCATTGCCGAACATGGTTAATTCAATGTTTCATTAGAGTTTTCGGTATTGTTGAGAATATGCTGAAAATACTCTGCCCTCAATTTTACTGAACAGACAAGCAATACTCCCATGTCCATTAAGAAAAGGATTATATATTCATGCAAAGAATTATAGTATCTGAAAACGTTTTGACCGTTGAAATTTCATTTCTTTTCATTCCAACTAGCCTCACCTTACTTGGCTCCTTTACGTTGCTTTTCAGCTTTAACTTGGTACCTGAAGTGCAACCCAGGGTCCTGCAAAATCCACCCATCAATATAATGAATGTTTCGTCGCGATGAATGAGCAAACACTAGTGCCATAACTTTAATATCCATCACTTCATTTCGGGCTTGGTAAAAAAAGTGGAAAGTAACAAAAAATAAATTATCTTAATTGGATGTTTATTGCTGTATCAAGCTGACAAAATGGTACAGAACCCAATTTCTATGATAAGATGACAACAAATAATCAATCGGTAATTGAACAACAGGAAAAGAAAAAAGCATAATCATCCAGTCCCTCCGGGATACTAATCCAACCTTATCCGACCTTTCCATATGCACTTCGTCATCAGATGGTATTCCTTGTTAGTTCTTTACGTAATTATGTTTGAGGGGGAAAGGTGGTGTACTACCAGATCCCAAGGAAGATGCTTCAGGCGATGGATCAGTTGGAGAACATAAATTATGAGTACCAGGACCTTGGAGATAATGACATACGAGGAGGCAAGAAATGTTGTATTAATGGATCAATCATGATTTTTCATCTATAAGCACGCTATTAGGCCAAATAATTCTAGCTAGCAACAAATATTTCTGACTGTCTACAGGTCGCGTAACAGGTTTAGGGCATCATTTTGCCGCTCCTTCGACAGGTTACCCACCACGTGAAGAGGTGAGCACCGTACTATAACTCTGTACGGACGAACACATTGATGTCACACTGAGATGGAACCTGCAAGGGTGTCACCCCAACCGGAAAAGGCTAAGCCTATCCAAAATCTTGAAATTGCGTTCCCCCATGTTCAAAACGTCTGATCTCAAGAACTAAAAGGCTCGACAAGTTGGATGGATGCACAGGGAGTTTCTCTTTTGAGTCGGCCATGTGCAAAGCATTTTTTCCTGAAAGGGAAGATCAAGTTTCTGATCTCTACACGAGCCAACCACGCTGAAGACAACAAATACAACTAGGCTGATGAGGTCTTTCAATCTCTTCAGATCCCATGCCCCGACCTAAACGCAATCCATGATGAACGATGCAGTGGAGATGGAGGTGCCAGCTGAATCAGACTGGACAACCACCACTGTAGGGAACGCTTCAGAAGTCCAGAGTCGAAGAACGATAGACTGCTTGCAGGTAATGGGCTTTTGTTCTTGGTAGTTTTTATGTCGTGAGACTTGGTCTGTAAGGAACATGTACATATCACCATGGCTAGCAAGGTGTTCTTCTCCTTGCCAGGTATTCATGGCCCTGCTTGAATTCATAAGAGTATACAGGCAGGATAGACGGGAATCTGGTCCTTGCTGACGTCGAACTCTTGTTCGAATCATGATCCCAACTACGTGTCCTTCCAATCATCTCATCCTTGACTCTTCTCTCCCCTGCTTTCGTCTCTGCCAAGTGAACCATTCAATCTCCTTCATCTGATGAAGGTGCCCTATTTTGTGTGATTTATTCGTGTGGACTTCATGCATAAAGATGTTGGTCTATTTGCACTGAAGTTGGTTGGCCACTTGGAGCTGAGAAGATCTGCTGATTTTTTTAAAAAAAAATAGTTATGTGTGCAGCCGAGTTCATAGTCACAGAAGTCAACTTTAAGCCGGAGCACTGAATGTTTTTCCCGTGGTAGGAGGGCCCAAAGCAGTGGGGGAGCCAGCTCACCCGTACAGCCCGGGCATGAGCACAAAGGCACCCGGCCAGCCACCATTTGCCCATAGAAAATGTTAATCACTTCATGTTTCGTGCTCTGATTTATATGGGTGACTTCTAGCAGAGCCCGGATGGCTACTCAGGATCGCCGGGAGGTAGCTCCGCCACTGGCCCAGAGGCTACTGGTTAGTTAAGTTTATGATTTCGCATTTTTTTTCTTCAGGTATGTGTCTTTAGTTTATTTTCATTAGTTGACATCTGACGATGTTTTACTAAACATATTCAAGTTTTACTGAACAGATTCAGGTTGCCACCAAGTATCATACCTCTCAGTTGGTTTCTATATTGAGTGGTTGCTTTTACTAGGGATTGCTATATTGAGTGTTAAGATGCTTATTATAGTCGTTATGGCATTTCATAATTTGTAGGTTAAGCTAGGAAGGTACGTACAGTCTAAGGTTCTCATAATCAGAATAATATTTCCTACTCCGTGGATGTCAGATTTGTTTACTACTGTGTATGTAGGTTCTTGAGGATCTGATTATGGGAGTTTTAGCTATGCCTTCACCAAATACAAAAGATGCACGCATGAGTGTTGCCTCTATTTCTTTATGTTATTCAGATATTTGCAAGCCTCACAATCTGTAACATTGAAATATGTTTTTCTGTAGGTCATGGGTATTTGCACATAGGTATCAAATTAGATTTGCTAGATAATGAGGTTTTTATATCTGTTACTTCCAGGCTTGCAGTTCACAGATAATAACTTGCCAGAAAATCAGATTATGAAAGTTTATAATTCACTACTCAGGATTACGAAGACCGTCAAAATTTCAAACATTTTCCCTTCAGGTTTTGGTGATGTTCTAGATAGAAACTTGGATAGCATGATTGTCATAAGCACTTTTTTCTCTAGTTTTATACATGTCTTGCAATTATGCAAATATACTACAGTGATATGATGTACTCATATCAGAACTTCACAAGCAAGAAAACAAATCAGGTTATGGAAGCATTTGATTCTCGCATCAGATTTTTGGGCTAATACTTTGCTGCTAAGTTTTTTCAGTACATGAATCTTCCAAGCATATTCCTCGGATGTAGCAAGGTTGTTGTGAGGTTCTACATCTATTGTGCAGAGCATGGTCAGGTGAGATTAATCATTTCGTGCATGGAAATTTAATAAAAAGCATAATTTGAAGAACTTCATTTTGGTTGGAAAAGCATTCTTACAGGATTATTCTTTACAGACATTTCATCCACTTGGTTTCATGTTTCATTTAGGCCGATGAAACCGTACACCTTTCTATACAAAATGCCATCATTGTGCTAATTATAATACTCTAAATCTTTTTGGACCATATCCTAACAAAGATTCCTAATCTTACATATTTTCTTACGGATCCACGTCATTCAATTTGATGAGAAACAACTACATTCTTCATCTACAATTACCACGGATGGTTCCACATTGTCTTCTTGGGAAATATATGTACAATCAAACTAACTATTTTCTAATTCTCATGTCCTCTAGTACGTGTTACTCATTCTTCTCCATTAATTGGGCATGTGGTTCCTTATAGATGTTTCATAAAAATCCATGCTTTATTTCTAGTTTCCAGTTTTAGTGTCCCATAGTGTTAATAGTTTCATGAGTTCATTGTCTATAATGGTCAGTTGGGAGACATTGAAAGTTGCATTCCAAGTTCTAAAATATGACATATAATGCTCTTCAGTTATTTTCTACTTTCATGTTTCCTATAGCACTAGCCCATGCAGATGCACGGTTTGATGACTACTATTTTAGAGTGTAGATTCACTCATTTTGAAACGTATGTAATCCCCATTGGAATTTGTAAAAAGATTTATATTGAGGAATGGAGGGACTAGCAGCTAAGAGCATCTCCAGTCGTTGGCCCCCCAGGAGGCATAAAAATTGCCACCCGGGGGTGAGCCGGCGGCAAACTCGGCTCTGGGGCGGTAGGGCATCCAGCCGTCGCCCCCAGGCGCCGATTTCGTCCCATTGTTCGGCCCAATTTTGTCCAAAAACGGCCTGATATCTGCGTGAATCGGTCTATATTGGGCGCGGTTCGGCGTGATTTTTCCCATACAAATAGAAATCAATTATTTCATCAAATGATTCAGCGTGTTTCGGCGTGTTTTTGCCTCCATAGTTCATCATAGAAAATTAATATAAATCAAACAGTTCAACAAATAGTTCAATACGAATTATATAGTTCAACAAATAAAAACTCAAGTTTCATCACACGTCATTCCCGGCGTCGCCCCGGCTTCGCCCTTGAGCCTCCATAGGTGCTCCACCAGATCGTGTTGCCGTTCTTGATGCACTCGTGGGTCTCAGATCTCCTGACGCATATTGAGGTAGTCAGTCTAGGTTGTCGGTAGCTTGTGATCAAGTTGGGTAAGAGGACCCTGCCTGTAATATAGTTATGTGTCAAACACTGGCTCTTCCTGCTCGCTCTCAATGATCATGTTGTGCAAGATGACACAGCAAGTCATGATCTCCCACATTTGATCTCTCGACCAGGTCTGAGCAGGGTACCAGACAACAGCAAATCGAGATTGAAGCACACCAAATGCCCGCTCGACATCCTTGTTGCAATCCTCCTGAACCTTCGCAAAGAAGGCGTTCTTGCCTCCTAGCACAGGGTTTGAGATAGTCTTCACAAATGTCGACCATCTCGGATAGATGCCATCAGCTACATAGTACCCCTTGTTGTAGTGCCGCCCATTGACCTTGAAGTTCACCGGAGGGGAATGACCGTCAACAAGCTTGGCAAAGATAGGGGAGCACTGTAGGACGTTGATGTCATTGTGAGTTCCTGGCATCCTAAAGAAAGAATGTCAAATCCAGAGGTCCTGTGTGGCCACTGCCTCAAGTACCACACTGCAACCGCCTTTGGCGCATTTGTACAACCCTTGCCAAGCAAATGGACAGTTCTTCCATTTCCAATGCATGAAGTCGATGCTTCCAAGCATCCCAGGAAATCCTCTTGCTGCATTCTGTGCTAGGATCCGAGCAGTGTCTTCCGCATTGGTTGTTCGCAAGTATTGCGGTCCAAACACTGCCATCACTGCCCTACAGAACTTGTAGAAACACTCAATGGTGATGGACTCGGCCATGCGCCCATAGTCATCGAGTGAATCACCGGGAGCTCTGTGTGCAAGCATCCTCATAGCTGTCATGCACTTCTGGATTGAGGTGAATCCATGTGTGCTGGTGCAATCCATCTTCCCGGATGGAATTCACAATCCTGAGGAAAAGCTTTCGGCTCATCCGATAACGGCGCCGAAATGTTTTCTCACCGTGCAATGGAGCGTCAGCGAAGTAGTCCGAGTAGAGCATGCAGTAGCCTTCCAGACAATGCCGGTTCTTTGATTTCACCCGCCCAGGCGCTAAGCCACCTCGCCGCGGCTTCTCAGTGCTCGCAAGCAGGCCGGTGAGGGCGACCATGAGATGCGCCTGCTCCTGGACGTCAGCTTCGGCTTCCTCCTCCAGCAACGCCGCGAGCGCCTCCTCATCTTCCGAGTCCATCGCCGGGCCGGGAAAATCACCGAACACCTTGCGGGCGAGGTGGGCGCAAACCCGCCGGTGTACAGGCCCTGCACGGCCGGAACACCGGAAAAGTTACCCGGGCGGCGGTGGAGAGGCTGACTCGGCGAAACCTCTTCTTTTTCCTGTGGGGAATGGTCTATCTAGCTGTGGTGGGCGGTGGACGGCGCCGGGATCGGCAGGGTGGCGGCTGAGCGCGGGGGGTCGGAGGCGAATCTGGACGGGTGGATTGAGGCAGTGTGGCCCCAGGTGCGCTTTTCCCTTGCGCCGGAGCTCCCGAGCGCCCTCCCCAGTGCGTCGGGTTCGGCCTGCGATCGCCGGGCGCAAAAACGGACCGAGCAGGCAGAATTCGGCGTTTTGGGGGCGCGACTGGGGCGTTTTTTCGGTGCCGGCGCGAAAAAAACGCCCGGGGAGGGACCTGCTGGGGGCGCGGCTGGAGATGCTCTAAGCACTTCGCAGGCCAGGTTGCCAACCAAACAACATATGCTCAAACGTGCCTGGCCAAGCAAAAAGCACGACTCTCAGGCTGTTGTCAGGCACTGATTTTTCTCAGACATGAACCTCATGGTGGCAGTTAAACAGCCCCTATGACTTTGCACGTTGCTTGTTCAGGAACAATGTTCAGGAACAATCGATCTTCGCGTATGTGTCGCCTATCAACTAGCGCAATTTCTCGAGTTCATCGCAATCACTTGCGTCCCCGGGATGAGCATCCTGACGGACTGCTATAATGGTGTCGTCTTCTTCGTGAATGACTGGTGGGCGTCGTGGTCAGGGCAGCCGGAGATGATTAAGTTTGAAGTAATTTTAATCAATCAACTTAATTTGGTAATTTGGGGAGGTTTAGTATAGACAGAAGGTGTCTAAACGAATGCACATGGCCCGAAAAAAGATTTTGGGTTAGTCGATTTATTCCCAGCCATTAGATTGAAATGGAACGGACATATTTCTTTCTTCTACCTCCTGAAAAATCTGTTCAGCGTCTACCCTCACGATCTTCATCTCCGTCGCGAACCCATCAGCCGAACCGCTTGCTGCCGCTCCTGGCCGGCGGTGCTCCCGTGCGAGCCTCATTCTGCCACACTCCCCTCAAGCTCTCCTCACTGCCGTGCTAGCCATTTCCCGGGCCATCCCTCTAACCACGGCGAACCTCCAGATTTTGGCGCTGAACTTGCACGTCCCCCGCACCCCTAAGATAGATACCATGGGTGTCTACCACCCTAAGATAGACCCAGAGGGCTTCTCGTGCCAGCGAGCGGCTGCAGCTGCTTCCTTCATGCAAAATCGACTGTCCTAAATATTATATTGAGACCACTTACAAATAGCTAAACTGTTGAAATACAGTAGTACTATGCAGTATGCACCGGCACCATATTTTCATCTCATCATATTTTCCACTCCCGTACTGCTTGGCGGCGGCTATGTCTTGCATCTGTATTTAGGTAAGGATCCACAGATAGGAGGAGCACAGTGTAAGGTGAGAGAGACTGGAGACGTGTGGTCTTGGGCAAGCACCATTCAGGCGAGCGACAGATTCGAGGAGAGGAGCTTGAACTAACTGCTATTCCTGGAACTAATGATTTCATTTTCTGGTCGGTTACTTCACGCAACGATTTCTGTTTTATGGGCAAACGATCGATCTCCCAACAACTGGAATCCGGTAACGCGCACTACTATTATAAGGACATATAATCACAAAAGTAAATCACAAGATCACAGTTACAAAAACAGGAAATCAAATTAAAGCGGATTCGTATATAGCGGAAACCCAAAAATATGCTAGAGCAGATACCTGCTGGAGGGAGCGTCGGTCCTCCGGCCTGGAGTGAGTGCGGACCTCTGCATACTAGACCAGAGATGGATCCAGATCCGTCTGTCTACCAAGTGTATAGTCGTAGACGCTTGCGGTAATTGCCTTTGGCTCCTAGGTGCATATGCACCTATTGTCGAAATACACATTTTAAAAAGTTGAAAAATTCGAAACAAAAATCCCGCGTGTATATCCGGACATTTTATGTGCGTACACAAGGTTTCGGTGAAAAACGACATTTTTTGTGACTTGTGTAAAAAAGACAATTTCTGATGCTTCATTCTAACTATTCACGAGCCATTTCTTTATCTTTTTTACACAAGCCACAAAAAACGTCGTTTTTCACTGAAACCTTGTGAATGCACATAAAATTTCCGGATATACACGTGGAATTTTTGTTTCGAATTTTTCAACTTTTAAAATGTATATTTCGACAATGGGTACATATGCACCTAGGAGCCAAAACGCCGCTCTCTAGACGCTTGTAGTTAGTGTACTTGTTAACAAGAGACTCGTCGCTTCATTTATTGACTTACCATCAGGCAAGCCGCCACTAATTTCACCATTATCCACAAATAAACAAAACAAACGTACAGGTAGTATTAAAGTAGTACAGGTAGTATATGTATATGTAGGACAGTAAACAAATGAAAGGACTCGGCACCAATAGCGGATCTGGTCTTGCAAACACGATGGTTTGTCAGTGCGACCAACATCGAGATGCACGAAAGTTTGATTGTATTTGTTTGTCGATTAATAGATTAATTAAACAACATATGTCTCTTACCGTTGCCTAGTTGTAGTACTATTATTTCCGACTCGTGGATCTCCATAATCTGGTCGCGAAAGTACCTCGTTCGCTGCAAAAGCATAGAGAAGTTGTCACAAGTCCGACTCCCGTCGCAGGTGCACTAGCGTTCAAAGGAACGGGAATTTCTAGGCTGGGCGGTGCTAATTAAAATTATTCTTTATAAAGCCATTCAGAAGCAGTAGTACAAAGCCCTGAAAAGAAAATGAAGAAATTATATTGTAGCCTTTGGAGTGGATGACCAGGCTCTGATGGCGCGCAGCCGCACACCATTCCAATACTGGAGTCAGCCTGTGGCCCTTGAACGCGGATGGAAAGTCATCCAGACTATGGTTCTATTCTTTTAACACAATACTAACATACACGAAAATTGCCTTCGCAGCTCGGCCTCCATGAAGGCCTCTAAATTTAAATTTCATTGAAATTCGTATTTTAACATTTCAAAAAAACGGCTAAAGAAAACATTTCAAAATATTCTGAAAAAATACATATGTAAACAATAACCACAAAAGATCTTGTCGTCATATTTACCGAATGGGAAAGAGGACCTCAGAAAGCATGCCTTTAAATTGTTTTGGTCGATTTTTCTATAATATAGGATAAATAAATCTTGGGCTTATGTTACCGAATCCTGCAACAAAAATAGTGCAAATGAGTTGGTTTTCTATTTATAATCCAGAAAAACTGATATCGACGGAAAGAATCGAACCACACGATTTGATTGTTTTTAGCCAACATCATACAAAGATGAATGATGGGATTGGGGGGGGGGGGGGGGGTGTGCATGCACTATTGTCTTGTTATATCTCCGTGTGTTGTGGACCAAATGAAAAAAAGTTGAGGCATGTCGGCCCGCCGGCCATATTCATGGGCGGCTGTGAGGGTGACGACCGTCGTAAAGACTTGGGCATAGTAAGTGAGAGCATAGGGCAATGCCAAAAGGAACCAACCTTATGTAGCAACCAAATCTACAACTAGTCTTGATAATGGACAACAGAGATGAAGAAGTGAGAAATTATGTGGTATTTGGGGAGCAAAAGAGACATCAAGAGGAAGCGCAAGAGAACGAAAATGATAAAGAGATTATTGTTTGGGCTTTCTTTAAGTCTTATTACCAAACGGTTGGACGGGGACTCGTGTTGAACGTCTAGAGTGGCTTGGATGACGTCAAGACATATACAGATATCAAAAGAAACCTAGGATGATGTGGCTGCTTGTGAGTATATGGAAAAAGATAGCTAATGTTTATTTTGGCAGGCTGCATGTGAAGAGTTAGTGGGAGCATGTACATGAAGGATTAATGAAAAAAATTTACATGATGGACTTACTTGATGATGTGGATAGGTTGCATGTCAAGGTAGATAAGATAACGAGGATGAATACCTCATGTACTCCCTCTGTTCCTAAATATTTGTCTTTCTAGAGATTTTAACAAGTGACAATATAAAAAGCAAAATGAGTGAATCTACACTCTAAAATGTGTCTATGTACATCCGTATGTGGTAGTACATTTGAAATCCTAAAAAGACAAATATTTAGAAACGGAGGGAGTAGGATATGTTACCATCCCTTATAATGTAAAGCCCGAGTAAAATGCATAGAGCCACGACTTTAGAGTCGTAGCTCTCGGAAACCACCATTTTACAAAATGTGACGCTTTGTAGCACACTGAAAATTTGACAGTGACAAAAAAAATTGATCCAAAATGCTAAGTGATTCTCTGATGTCACTAATTAGTCTGGCCTGCCTATCAGGCTGAGTTGGCAGAAAAATATGCCACACAGGCAAATCGACTTGGTCTTCTTCTTCCTCCTCCCTCCTCTTTTTATGGCATTACATCAAACAGCTTGTATGTCCCCGGAGAAGAGGAGAGAAACACAGCGGCGATCTGCTGAAGGCAAGCGTGGTCATCATCCAGCGGTCGTGCTACGAGGCGCACCTCCGCTGCTCCCATCACGGCCGGGCATGGGCCCGGCGCTCAAAACTAGCTGCAGGCCCGAGGACGGCCATATCCCGCAGCAGGCGCAGGCTCGCAGCCATGGAGCCCCACTCGGAGCAGTACGTCGCCCTGGCCGCGTCTGTACCCAACGGCGTCGGCCTCGTCGCGCTTCCCGCACCACTGGCTCGTATTTATTGCCCAAAGTACCACTCTGATTTGGACGGCTTAAAGCTAGCTAGCTTCCGCCCGTCGCTCCGATGCTCGGGTCATGAGCCGATGCTGCTCATAATAATGCATCCGTGCACCCATGTGTTATTGTTAGAATTAATGCGAGGCACATAATCGAGCATCCGAGTATCAAGCAATCACACGAGTACGACACCGAGATTTGCCAACAAGGTTCATCCTCTGGCTTGACTACGGGCGCTCCTCTCCATGACACCGCCACAATACCGAACCCTATCCGCCTGGGCGCCGGCACAAGCACAAACTCCGCCGCGTGCATGTAACATATTTTATACAATAATATTCGACACAACTCTAACATGTGTGGGATAGGAATCACTCTTCATTTAATCACAATTTCTTCCCATGTGTGAGCGACTGAGCGCATTGGCGCGGCTGGCCCCGCGTGCCCACGGTCAACCGGAGGTGCAGGTCCTAGACCTGCCTCCTCATGCGTGCGTTCTCGGCCATGAGCTGGGCAGCTCTTGGCCATGAGCTACCAGAGGCGAGATCCACACTGTGATGTCGCACAGAAGCCATGCCGGCATGCCCAGCGCGCTCGGTACTCCGCTGCCTTGACTCGGATCTGTAGCTCCTTGACCCGCCTCCTCCCACGCCGGTCGTCGGCCTCGAGCTGGGAGGTGCGAGATCCACGCTGCAGCGCTGGAGGACTTGCTGGTTTGGACCAGGCAGGGGTGTGACGTGCGTCGGCGAGCGGGACGCTGAGGCAGGCTGGTCTTGTGTTTGATAAAATGCTTCAAAGGGAGAGCGAGAGGAAGAAAGAAGACCACCAAGTCAACATGTCTATGTGTAAAATATTTTTTGCTAATCAAGCCCGACAGGTGGGCCCAATTAATTAGTGACGTCAGCGAATTACTTAATATTTTGGATCAGTGTCAAATTTTCGGCGCGGTGCAATGTGTCTTTACATTTTGTAAAGTGGTGGTTTTTCAAAAATTATGACGCTAAAGTGATGGCTCTGTGCATTTTACTCGTAATGTCTAGAGCAAAGCAACATTATTCAAAGGTGCGACACACACAAGTTGCCATAAAACCCCGTGGGCGTGTTTGTGTTTTGGGCGAAGAGATCAATCGTGGTATAGCTATCTTGACGGCGACTTGTGCTAGGGATCACAAGATCGATCCAGATGCAGATTCCTCGCTGGTAGTTCGTACATGGGACTTTGGCGCAATCATCCAGCAGGTAGCTTGGTGAGGCTAGCTTCTACGTACTGCTACGTGAGTCCTCCACAGCTCCGGCGTCTTTTGATCGGGAAGTAATCGATCCAGAGGCAAGTGCTTCATCAACCGCGTCAGAAAGTACGCTGACTAGTCGGGGCATGGCCAGCATGATTGAGCATCTGCGAGGAGGGAAGCGCGAACCTGAGGTCTTGCCCTTGCAGGGAACCGGCGCTCAAATCCGTCATGGAATTCCCGTATTTAATTCAACTTCCCAATACATCCCATTCGCAATGAGGAAATCATACTGCATATTGAGATGTTCATGGTGATCAGTAAGCGGTATTAGTTACTCTCATCTCTCATATTCTCCTCTTCGCAGGAGAAAAAAACTGGCACTACGTGCATCATGCTACTCGGAGCCGTCTATTTATGGGCAAGGTGCATGTAGTGTAGTGGTATGGTTGTGAAAGAACGTGATAAAAGATGAGTAAACACACCTTTTCCTCCGCAAGACCATGGCTAGTTTAGCATGAGGTACATTTTCAATAAATTAAATTGATTCATAGTTTTGTGCTCCACCTACTATATCTGGCTGACAGTAACTATTCTCGTCTACTACGATCTGGCCTCTCAATTAAGCATCATAACAGAGTCGCATAGAAAAACATTAGTTGTGAGTTGTGATGGTTCCAAAGATTCCTTTGATTTTTTATTTGAAATATACAACATTCACGCCGCTTGATTGGTGCCTGAATAGCATTTTTTTAAATGATACAAAAGATTTGTCATTTTCATTGACTAAGAAGAAGAGAGCTGCCTGGTTAATTAGAGAAAAACTGGGCAAAAACCAAGATTACAAGCCCCACGGGGCAGACATGGACACAAACGCCAAATAGTCGACCGAAATGTTGGGGACATGGTAGCTCCGATTTTGCCGAGGAACATCGGAAGAGAAAGTTGCAAGCCTTGCAAGGACCTAGTCCATCGCAACACCCAGAGAGCACAGCCCGCCGAAAACCAGCCTCATGGAGTCATCGTGCCGCAATGGCCCCGCCGACCGCCGCTTCGACTTCTCTGTCACAGCACGAAAGCAGCATAGGCACACCCATCAACGCACCGGACCGTCGAGACACCAGAAAGACAAGCCGCGACCTTGCTCCACTCACCACCGTCGTCGTTGCCACACCAGTCGCAACGCCACCCCAACATCTCACACCGCCGGCTGGGCACCTGCGAACCGTAATGTCGTGCATATCCAGCCTGCAGGGAGCACAAATGGAACCAAGATCTCCAAGATGTCGCCCCCAAGAAGGACTACGACGTTGGAGACGATAGTGCCGCCTGGTCCAATAGATCCTGACTTTCGCCAAAGATCCTGACCCGGGAGTTAAGAGAGCACAAATCTCCTTCACGGTGCCTCCAAGGAAGATAGTGAGAAACCCACGGGTGCCGCCGCCGTCAGCCGGCAAGCACCGGCCATGCTTTTGCCTGGAGGAGCAGAGCTTCCACAACCATTGACGCACACACCCCTACATAGCAACTGTGTCATCACCACACAGAGACCACCACCATGCCTCCCTGCCGAGCTAGGTCCGGCCGCTGCCAATTCCGGTTAGCATCCGCAAGAGGCAACCACAGCAAGCCACTAGCATGAAGGCTGGCGCACGACCTCCGGACAGGGAAGGGCAGGCTACCACCCTACACTGTCCGCCAGCCAGATCTGACGGCCCAAAGTTGGCACAAAACGCCGCCACTGCAGCCCGCATAACCGCGGGAGCTGCGACCCACCGAAGAAACGCAGTTGCGGAAGCCTCACGAAGAGAAGACGAGCCTCCACCACCACTGCACTGGAACCGTCCGGCGGAGCCCAGGCCGTGCTCCACGCCGTCCACCATGCACACTAGCCCGCAGGCCCGCACGGGCCAGATCGAGCCCGTACAGGCGCAAGCTAGACGCCCACAATGCCGCTTCATACCGCGCGCATCCTTCCGCTAAGCTCCAGCCGAGGAGGCAGTCACACTTCCAGCGTGGCACACACTTCAGATTGCCATCGCCGGCACAAGCGAGGACGTCGCCCGAGCCAGATCTCGTGCCACGACGGGACCATGCCGGCGCCACCTTCACTGAGCCTGCCCAGCCTTCACGGGTGGACCCTCTGGTGGCGGCGATGTTGGGGAGAAGGGAGGATGAAGGCCTAGTGACGGCGGCGGCTGTGTTTCCCCTGAACCACCAGAGCTAGGCGACGCGGGAGCGAAGATTGTATGTCTAACAACACCATATGTGTGACATGGTCCATCCTCCGACTTTGCTTGTGGTCTTGCACACGAGCACATCCTACTAGCTAGTAAGACTGAGATTAATATTTAACGTTGATTAATCTCCCAAACTATGTAAACCAATTTTCATTTGGCTTAATTCTTGTTCATTTCCCTCTGTAATGTTTCCAGCACGTCCTCTATTTTTATTTCTCGAATACACACAAGTGTATTCATAACCTGGCACCTCCTCATTTATCTATAATAAATCAAATACATCTATATTTATGCTTATGTATGTTGATGATATCATTGTTACAAGCTCATCAGATGAGACAGGGACCGGCTTAAAGAAAGACTTGAACTTGGAATTGACCAAAAGGGTTTTCCCCTACTTTATAGTACTTCCTCCGTCCGGTGAAGAGTGTACATCTAGCTTCAAAATTTGTCCACAAAAGAGTGTACTTCAATCTTTTCAATACACTTTAAAGTAAAAAAGAAATACTTCTCTTTCATCACACGGTAATCAAGACCAATAGCAATCTACACATGGTCTTCTTAATTTCTACATGCACTTAGCTCATTGGGGTTGTGTAATTAAAGAGGAGAGAGATGGTGGTTTGCATTTTTCCAATGCAATTTTTACTTAACTTCATAGTTTGTCCTAAAATTCCTAGATGTACTGACCCAAGGCAGCGTATTCAGGAAGAAAACAGCATCGGAACGCCGCCGTCGCCCAATCCAGGAGATTTTGGGCTATCACCCGGGTCACGAAGGTTGAGGGCGAGGGAAAGGATCACGATGTGCCTTCAGATAGGGTAGAAATGCCCAGAGCACTGGCGACATCATGGGATACGTCTCCAATGTATCTATAATTTTTTATTGCAACTATATATCATTTTATGGTACTAACCTATTAATCTAGTGCCAGTGACAGTTGCTGTTTTTTGCTTTTTAGGAAATCAATATCAAACAGATTCCAAATGAAGAAAAAACTTTGGATTAATTTTTTCTGGACTAGAAGTGACCATAGAAGGTTCAGGAGAAGACCTGAAGAGTCACAAGGGAGCGACAAGCTCGGAAGGCGCGCCCGGGGAGGGGGGGGGGGACGCTTTTGGGACCCTCGGGACACCTCTTGATCTAATTCTGCCTCTATAAATTCTCAAATATTCCCCTGACATCAAAGATCCACCTAGAATACTTTTTTCACAGCCGCAAGTTTTCGTTCTCGCGAGATCCCATCTGAAGGCCTTCTCCGGTACTTTGCCGGAGGAGGAATCCACCACGGAGGGGCTCTACATCAACCTTGCTGCCCTTCCGATGATGTGTGAGTAGTTTACCTCATACCTACGGGCCCATGACATTCTGAAAATATTTTTGGTAAATTGTGATTTTCCTGCCGAAGAATGTGTTAAATAAATTTTGATTTATTTTGCAATCTATTCTTAACAATGAAACATGTTTTTCGGCACAGTTTTTCTAAAATACATCTATATGTGCAATAACTATTGCACATCTAAGTCCTATGTCATTGATTTCACGTAGAGATTCGTGTGGATTTTTTTTCTTTTCCTCTTGATGCCTAGTTCACTCACTTAGATGTGCAATAACCTAGAGCACATCTATATGTGCCCTAGACACACACCTGCACTTTTTTCGTGACAAATGGAAGTGCCATTTTTCTGACATAGTAGACATATATTCTCACATTTGGATGCTGGGAACATCTATTGAGACCTAATTTTGTTGTGTGTCTTGGGAACAATTTGGTGCATTGGTAACAAATTTCCATGATTCCATCTGACAGAAAATATGCTTCGCAAAACAATCATGTGGAATACAACAAGAAACAAAGAATTGAAAAAATAATAATTTGATATGACCTACAATTTGGACCCTCTTGCACATAAACAATAAGCAAAATACAATTACAAAAACACTATCATTTCCCCGTAGAATACATTGCAAGCACGTTGAAGGGCTGCTCATGGATGAGCTCCATCCATGCGTGCTATCGAGGCATCTGTGTCGCGTTCCGCCATGGTAGTTGCCACATCCGCCTGTTCCATCGCGATTTGACTTTCGGAGGTCATTAGTAATTTGAAGAGCAGCGGAGGTGGGCGAGAAGGAGGATTTGGAGGCAGCAAGGAAGGTGAAAGGAGGCATATGATTGCAGCGGAGGTAGGTGTGAGGGAATTAACTTGTCGCAACGCACATTGATTGTGTGGTGAGAAATCTGTGCTCTACTGTGAAGTTCGGCACACCGTTTGTTATGACAAACTGTGTGTGCCATGTAAAGTGTCGCGCACGAGTGGATAAGCATAACTGTTTGCACACGCTTATCGTGCCATTCTCACCTGCATGCCGCCATAGTCTTGCCTACATGACGAACACACGTCGCGTCCACCCGGGGCAGATGCCTCGTCGGTGCCCTACACTCGCTTTGCGTCAATTCCCAGTGCATCATATTCCCATGCATCACCATATAAATCGAGTGCCAGTAAATTTTTGTCATGATCAAGCCTACGGTCCTTCTCCATATCTTCAGTCACATTCAACTTTGTTGACTCTAGGAAAGTTGCTAGTCTTAGGCGAACCCTGGGTCCATAAGCTACTGGCATATATAGGAACATGGCTCAACCACTCCATGCTCCTAGACTTGAATGTATTACCGACAATCTGACGCTTTTTTTATCTTGCACAAATCATATCTCCTACTGCAAATACCACAGAATAATAATTCCATTATTGGGCTGGGACTGTAGCATAAATATCACACTATTTCATCCTCAGTAGCCCAATGGTCCAACCAACAGGCAACCATTAGTCCATCTCTACATCGTACTCTACCAGCAGGTCACATACCATGCCACTGCCGTCTCCTTAATTTTGTTGTAGCTCACGGAATAGATCAGTACCTTCCCTTAATTTTGTTGTACCTGACTAGTTCCATACATCAAGATCACAAAATCACTCTCTTTTTTTTTTTGCGGTTGATCACAAAATCACTCTAACAGTCAAAATTAATAAACTGACTGTATAGAAACTAAAAATTTGTTACTGCTCTTGCTATCTTATCCGACAGATGCAAGAGCATTGTCAGATCAAGCCACACCAGATAAAAGCTCCATGTCAATGCCAGATGACCATATAACAGACAAACAGAGCCACAGGTTAGAACTACCCTATTGCTGATAAACTCGTGGCCAACTTTGCACTGGGAGCAGAACATCAGCGGCATATCCAGTCCTCGCTACACTGGCCTGATCTCCAACATCTGCGTCATTATCAGTTCTCTATTATGGAGGGCGTCTTCGCGTCTTGTTCAATGTTGTTGGTTGCTGTGGGAATCGTCGCCAGTAGCTGGACGGCGTCGTTGTACCGTCCATTCAATGTTGGTCATTGGAAACCCACACATACGTAGATGACACATGAATGTGTCTCAGCACGCTGCATTGAGCGGCCACTAAATATGAGGCTCAGTGATGAATAATTATCACAGAAGTATGATAGATCGTCTCTCATAACATTTCATCCGATCGAGAGGAAAGCACATCCTCGCTGACCGACCAATTTTAGACCGGTTAGTGTTAAGGACCTATCTCGGGCTCCCCTCCCCTCCGGTCGCTGCCGCGAGCGGCCCGGGGGGCAACCCTAGCCGCCACCCAAACTCCCTCCCCTCCCCGTCCTTTCTCCCCCGTCGCCGCCGGCAAGCGCCGTCGGGCAAAGCCCGGCCGGCGTTGGCGGCGGCGGGGCTCTCCTCTCCCCTGCGCTCTTCCATGGTGGGCCGGCGTGGGAAGGCTGGATCGGGCGCAGGCACTGGCCTTGCGCGGGGGCGCGTCTTCTCTGGTGCGCCGGCGGTCTGGGCGGTGGCTTGCGGCGTGGCGGCTGCGGGCTCTCGGGATCTCGCGCTGGCCGGTCCTCCAGGTGGTGCGCGCGGGTGGGGTCCGGTCAGATCCGGCCGGATCTGCCTCCGGCGCCTCTTCCTGCGGCGCGAGCTGGGTGCAGCAGGGCCGCGGGCGGCTGGCGCCGCCGTGCATAGGGGTGGTGGTGCTGGTGGCGTGGTGGTTGGTGGTGGCGGCGCGGGCGGGCTCCGAGTACAGTTGGGCGTCCTTCTCGGCTGTGGTCGGGGGCATGCGGCGCGGGCGGGCCGTCCCTGGATCCCTCCCTAGCGGCGGTGGCGATGGATCTTCTTCCTCCTTCGTCGGACGAGCAGCCGTCGGTGGCCTCGTGTTGGGTTGTGCCAATAGCAGGGCCGGGGCGAAGCGTGTGCTTCGGGGGGGGGGGGGGGGGGAGTGGTTGGAGGGATACGGCTTCAACGTGGTCGAGCCGCCGTCACCGGCACCTTGGGTGCCGGGAGTGGCCGAGTGGCGCACCTCCCCTTCCCCTTTCCCCGGCCTGAGGCTTCGTGGTTGTTGTCCCATGCGATGTCCGAGGTGGGACGGTTTGCAGGTTGCAGCGATGGTGGGAGTTGGCTCCGTCCAAAGCCGTCTCCATTGAGGATGCCGGGATGGTCTGGATGCTGGGCGGCGGCCCTGGCGTTGGGAGATGCGTGGATCTTGGGCAGATTGCGCAGCTCGGGTGCGGGCGAGCAGACATGGCCGTGCGGGCAGCATGGATGTGGGTGGTTGGCGGAGCAGGGGATGCCGAAGGGTTGGTGCACCGGGGTACATCACTTGCCCAGTCCTCGTACTGGCCGATTGTGGCAGCATCCGCGGACGTCGTTTCCTCCCTGCAGGCTCCTTCGCGGTGCTTCCTTTTCCGTCGGGTTACTCCGGGTGAAAGCCCGATCTGCGTGATCGGATGGTGGTGGCTATGGTCGTACCCTTGTTGGAGGCACCGTTTGAAGTCCTTGCTCCGTCGTCGGTCGTCTCACCTCTCCTCGGTGATTGCTCATGGTGATCTCCGTCGGCTCAAGGCGATGCCTCTTTGCTCATCTTTAGTGTGCTTTGTAGTTCGTCGGAGTGGTGTGTCGGTGCCCGGCACCCATGTATCTCGCCTTGGGTGTGTGTTCTTACCTTGGGTGCGTGGTGTATGTAGTGGTGGTGTGTGTTTGTATCGGATCACGGTTGTATCGATGTTGGATGCTTTATAATATATAAAGCGGGGGAAACCCTTTTTCTTAAGGACCTATCTCGGTCGTGAGAGGCACATCACTGACGCCTCCACACTGACTGGGCATTGTTGACCCACATCATTGACACGTGGTCATTGGCCGATCAGTGAGGAGGGGTCAGTAATATGTCGATCTGTAGTAGTGACAGCCTCTTGCATTCGTATCCCCTTGGTCGCTGGGCATGTTTTGGGATGTGCACACTGGCTTTGAGCGCTGCGGTATGGCTGGACGACGTGCTTTGGGATGCCTTCCTAGTCTTTGGCCGTTGCGGGGTGTGCTAGTGCGAGATGACCTGTTTTGCCGTGTCTGCCTGGCCTTTCGACGCTACGGCTTGCTTGGCTGGTGCGTATGCTGCAGTACTCGCTGATCGCACCGTTCCCTACCTTGTCAATCGTCTGATCGGTTTGCTTGGTTTCTCTGACCATGTGGTTCTGGGTGGGAGTGCCCGGTTCTGATGGTTCAGCCAAAGAAAGACGTGGACAACAGTCATCTAACGTTAGTAAATACAAGTCAAATATAGACGGAATAGAAACATAATCACTTGCAGACAATTCATGAAAACCATACTTCAAACAACTTGTCTAAGCTCTCGCTTGCATTTGGTTTTCGCTCCTTTGCGGACCATTCGTCCAATATGCTGTTCATAACTTGCTTTGCTTCTTGGCTCCAGCTATGCTTTGCGCCAAGGGCACAATGGGTCTAATGATTGAAAAATATATATATGCGCTGATGGGGAACATCACACACGTTTCATAATATGTTCACCGTGTGCGAAGTGTCATGCACAGTTTCCTATAGGAACCTCATGTGCAATAATTCGTGACATTGCATATGATTGTGTGGTGAGAATTGTGTGCTTTACTGGGCACATGATTGAATTAAAGGAACTGCATGCTATGCTGAGAACCATCTCACATAGTTTCATAATCTGGATCTTGTGTGACTCTACTTTGCTCTGTATGTAGAACAAATGGGGATATTTAGAATATGGTCTTTGCGTGCGATGCCTCTCCATCCTAGAAGGGTATATATTTCGGACTTGAGCTCCTTGAAGAAGGCCTAATTTGTAGAGTAGGCGGAGGGAACAAAATCCGCATTGGAGGGAACAATTGGATCCCGAGGCATTCAGGACTGAAACCGGTCAAGTTTATGAGAAGATCGAGGCTCCGTTGGGTGAACCAGCTGATCCATAGTGATAGAAACAAATGGAAAACTGACATGCATGGTCAAACAAATGTTCCATTCCTTTGACGCAAAAGAAATTTGCAGGATAAAACTCCCCTCGAGGAAAACTGAGGACTGCCTTGCCTAGCACATGAAGAGATTGGGCATCTTCGCTTGCTCCCCAAATAAGTGAAAGAGATAACCCGCCGACATCAAGCTCCTCTAGCGCACCAGATAATAGAAGCATATGGAATCTAATATGGCAGACAAAAGTTCCTCAAAAGGTTCAAATCACGGGCTGGAGAATTGCCACAAATTCACTTGCTACTAAGGAAAAGAAGCAACATAGAACCCTAGAGAAAGTGGCCACATGCACGATATGTGGAATGGAGGATGAGACAGAGTACCATGCAGTGATTGCCTGTACAAAGGCAAAATCTCTTTAGTATGAAATCTGGAAAGCCTGGCAGCTGCCGACAGAGAAAAAAAAAATCAATACACGGGAGATGACTGTCTGTTGTGCCTGTTGAGCGCATGTGATGAACTAGAAGGAGAATCCTACTAATAATCTGGAGAGCTTGGCATCTCCGTAACAACAGCGTGCATGAGGGAGGAAAAGCTTCGGTTTCTGTCTGTTGAATTCCTTAAGAGGTACGAACTAGTATAATTGATCCAGTGCATGGAGCTGCAAGGTGATGACAAGAGAAAACAGACCTTGTTCCCCTACATCAAAGCAAGTGTCAATCACGACCAATCATTGGGAAGCCCCTACGGTTGGCTGGAAGAAACTAAATAAGGACGTATCATTCATGTGCACTAATGGACAAGCATATGCTGGATGGGTTGTCAGGGACCAGCTTGGCGCAGTGGCTCTGTCTGGCTGTCTGTGGTTCCCGGCGTGTACAGAGGCAGAGGAAGCAGAGGCGTTGGCTGTAAAATACAGCCTGCAAGAGCTGGCCTCTAGATTCAGAGGCAAAGTCATGATGGAGACTGACTGTGCTTCTCTTGCACCACTCCTGAAGCCCGAATCACCGAATAAATCTGCCTTGGACCATATCATTGTTGACATTAAACTTTTTATGCATAACTTTCAGGAGACTGCAAACTCAGTGATTAGAAGAACCTGCAACAGTGTGGCCACGAGTTGGCGGCCTTCATCCGAGTGCATGGCGCCTGTAGCATGATCACTACTGTTCCTACTGATATCCTACCCCTGATTGCCAGGGACTGTAATAGCTGTTTAATCAGGTCGTAAGCCATGTGCTCTCCTCAAAAAAGAAAAAGAAAAAAAAGAACAACAATATTCCTCTGTCTGCAGAACAATAACATACTTAAAACATCATTGCGCATTGCATTGCATAATTGAACTAAACATCCATTACACAGGTAACTACTATCATATTGCGCATCTCATTCTACTCATCCTGGTAGTCGAAGGAGCACCTGTTCAAATCCTCATAGTTAGAGATCTCCATTCTCGATGCTTCCTCGAGCTCGATGCCCTTTGCGTTAAAGTAATCTCTAGCCTGATGCAAGATCCTTCCTTGAAAGGAAGGATCGACGTCCTTTTCAGCATAAACCATTTCCTTGATATTTTTCATAAGCCCTTTGATGGGTCTCCTCCTGCCGCGTAGTGGTGGTGGGCGCGGCGAGGTGGCGTTTGTGGCATATCGGTGCGTACAGCAATGTTTGCGGTCTCTTCCACGAGTGGGGCATGGGAAATGACCTCATCTGTGCATGCGGCCGCAACGGCTGCACCTTCTTCTGGGTGCGCTGTGTGCGCTGCCACAGCCATGGCCTCATCCACGCGTGGTGTCGGGGCATTTATGTTGCTTTCGGCTGCGGTAGTGGCCACATCCACGCATGGGATCATGAATGGCCGAGCAGGCGGGCATACACTCGCTTTGCGTCAATTCCCAGTGCATCATATTCCCGTCACCAGATATGTAACAATCCAATGCCACTAAATGTTTGTCACGATCAACCTCCGGATCAAGTCTAAGGTCCTGCATATCTTCAGTTACATTCTAGGAAGGCTACTAGTCTTAGGCAAACCATGGGCCGATAAGCTACTGGCATATATAGGAGCATGGCTCAACCACTCGATGCTCTTAGACTTAAATGTATTACTGGCAATCTGACGTTTTATTGGGCTGTAAATTTCAAAGAATAATAATTCCATCTATTGTGCTTGGATTGTACTCTGCCAGAGGCAGAGTATAAATACCACACCATTTCATCCGCAGTATCTCAATGATCCAACCAACCGACAACCATTAGTCCATACAACAGTCTACATCATACTCTACCAGCACATCCCATATCTTGCCACTGCCGTCTCCGTAATTTTGTTGTACCTGACTAGTTCCATACAGCAAGATCACAAAATCACACTGACAGTCAAAATTAAAATGATCATACTGCTCTTGCTACCTTATCTGACAAAAGCACCAATCAATGTCAGATCAAGGCACACCAGATAAGCTCCATCTCAATGCGAGATGACCATACAACATGATCGCAATCGCATTGGCTTGTTACATATACTCTTATAGTCAGATCAAGGCATAGAAGATAAATTCCAGGTTGATTCTAGATGACCATACTACAGCTAAGCAGAGCCAAAAGCACGCCACTAGTGGTTTATTGCCTTAGTTGCATGACAAGATCACCAGCATCTTTAATCCACAACACCACCTGCAGAATACGCATCAGCATTACTCTGTCCATGGTGACTTAACTCTTGATCTTGCAGCAAAGCCTTGTTCCAGCGCCTCGTTCTCAACCCTTTTTCCGAAACCTGTCCAATATCCCCAAATTCATTGTATTAAAAATAGTAGATATTGAACAACTTGTGAACAAAGAGGAACAGAAGGTAGGTCTTGGCATCGGCAACACTCGACCCAAGGCAGAAAAGCAATGTAAGAAAAGCTGAGACGAAGTATCACGTCCTAGTAAAACAGGCACATGGGCACTGCACATAGGCGAAGGCATGTGAAAATAGAGAAATTAATCCTTCAAAAGAACTTAAAGCTGTACAATAACTGGAAACAGGGGCGGAGCCAGGCCAGTAGCAGGCCCTGGGCTACATTGAAGAACTGTCATTGGATTTGGGCCTCGCGTCGTTAGTAATTCTCTAGTCACCAAAGGAGTAGGGCCTCACGCCCCGGACCCAGGCCCTGGAGGCCTTGGGCCTGTCTCCGCCCCTGACTGGAAAGCTTCATGTTCCAGGACTTCACAGATTACCTAGTATAGTACAACAAATTTCTACACTGAGCGGGAAAAAAAATTAGGGGTCACAATAGAAACAGTGAGCAAACTATGTCTGTATCTTTCGTCATTTACAACATAAGTAGTCTTCAAAAGAGCTTTATTCCTGACCAGCCACCTTGGCAAAATTTTGTTTAGCATAGGAGCAGCATTGGGTGGTTCCATTTATTCTTTTTGCAGGTTGGCTGGGAGGAAGCTTCATGAGTTTTGCTCAGAATAAGTCCATTGACTCCACTCAGAAAGCAAGGGTCTATTTCCAAACACTAATGAAAAGGTGAGAAATGTCATACTCATACAAGGTCTTAACTGTTTCTTGTTGAATCCTTGCTCTTATATACAGAACAACTTAGCCATTTGGCACATTGAATACATAGTTCAGCTTAGAGAGATTGATCTGACAGAACAAATGTGAGAAGTTTTGTAAGAAAAATGGAGACGCCAGAACAGAAGCGCAACCAAAGCAAGGCCTTTCTGAAACGAAAGCACCAAGGTAATGGTGATCACCAATATGCTGCTAGACAGAACAGGTGGGAAGATTGTATGTTTTACCAAGTATAGTAGGTACTCACATGCTCAGATTCAAGTGTGCTAGGATTGAAGGCTCTGATTACCAATTGTGATGACCGATCGGACGGAATCGATTGCACAGAGAGGAACTTGGGGGGTGAGAAGAGATAGCAGACGAGGTGAGGTAGGAGAAAGGGGATGAGATTCAGAGTTGTGAGCGTTTCTCTCGCTGTTGTCTCTGTCTGGGTTAGGTAGCTAATACAGACACGCACGCCACATGGTCTGGCTAATTTTTTTTTAATAATACACTTTTTTCAATAAATTTGAAAAATATTACGCCGTTTAAATTTATTTTAAAAATAATACGACATCGGCCTGGGGGAAGCCGAGTAGAGCCCAGTCGGCCACCGGTAAGCCGAGTGGGCCCAGTCGGCTTATGCAATTGGCCATGGAGTCGGCCGGCGGTAAGCCGATTAGTGGCAGCTACGCATGCAGTCGGCCGATAAGTGGCTATATGCCTCGATGAATGGATGGATGGGTTCAAGTGGGATCCTACTGCTTCGTATTTTAATCGCTTCTTATTTCTCTAGCTTGGTACTGGTATTTTCTGTGATCGGCCGGTTGGTTAATTTAGCTGCCACCTTAGCTAGCTCACATGGGTCTCGAGGTGCTCATGGCGAGGGACCAGATGCCGAGGTGCCGGTACCAGCGGCTACGCGGCGAGGTATGCAGCGACGACGATGACGACGGCCAGGAGGTGGCGGCGTCGGCCGTCAGGTGGACAAGGGCGAGGCGGCCGCTGCGGCTGCGGAGGAGGTTGTCGGGGTAGAAGGCGGTGCCGGAGCTGTTCCGGATGGCGCAGCGTAGGCGTGGGGTGATGCTGCTGATGCGGCTGGTGCTCCTGGCGCCGGCGCGGCGGGCGGCTGCGCTGCTGGCGGAGCTGTTGCGGCGGATCGCGTGCGCGGCCGAGTGCCCCGCCATCGTGTTCTTCTCACAGTAGAGGCTCCCCGCGCTGTCCCACTCCGCCAGCGGCGGCGCCAGCCGCACCACCAGGCTGCGGGCTTTCTACCTCGAGAGGAGTCTCTCCGCCGGCTCCGGCGCCGGCTCCCCCGCTGATCGTCTCAACAACTACACACCATCGACAGCGCGCGGCTGGCCATCGTGCATGAGCTAGCAAATCATCTTCCCGATACTGTAATCATGCCTTGCATGTAAGGCTCGAGCTAGCAAAGCATCTTCACGATGCTGTAACCATGCGTTGCATGTAAGGATTAAAATACAAAGCAGTAGCTAGCATCCCACTTGCACCCATCCGTCCACCGATCAAGGCATATAGCCACTTATCAGCCGACTGCATGCGCAGCTGCCACTAATCCGCTTACCGCTGGCCGACTGCATGCCGCCACTAATCGGCTTACCGGTGGCTGACTGGCCGACAGAAGCCAATCGGCTTCCCCAAGGCCGATGCTATATTATTTTTGAAATAAATCTAAATGGCGTAATATTTTTTAAATTTGCTAAAAATAGTGTATTTTTTATAAAAAAATTAGCCATGGTCTGGGCCACAGACGGCCCAGACAACCCGATGGGCTCAGCCGATGTACAAAAGGATCATCTCATCCTTCTCCCTCGTTGTCCACTGCTCACTGGGTAGTAGCCGATGTGACAAAAACTCTCTCCATATCTCCAGGCCGAGTAGCTGACGAACAAAACACAGAGAAGTCAAAGAGGGAGCGAGGGACTAAAATCATGAAGTGGTGGTTAATATTACACTCTAAACTATTCCCTCTGTCCCATAATGTAAGATGTTTTTTGACACTAGTGCAGCGTCAAAAGACGTTTTACATTATGGGACAGAGGGAGTAGTATTTAAGTTCCGCTGATGTTTGTCAGCAGCAGCTGGTCTTTAGCTAGCCTGCGAGGCAAGCTGAATTAATGTGGAGCTTAAACTGTTGTGTGAAGGTTCCCAGTTGCTCTAGAGTAGACAAAAAGTAGGTACATAAAAACTGCTTTTTCTCATCAACAAGAGGAAAAGGAAGAAATGATAGAAATCGCTCAAGATACATGGAAAATTAACCTTCAGAAGTCTTTTTCCCCATGGCCCAGTTAGTAATATTGGCCTCCGAAAAGGCGTGGTAGCTCCCGGGGGTCCCGACCCCAGGTTATCCTATCCGTTTGGTCCCGCTGAGATTCGTGCGGTGCTGTGTCGAACAGCAGATCATTTGCAGTAGCTACTTGCTTATCTATGTCACTGTTCGGTTCAGGTTTGTGAGGCCATGTGCTGCAGTCCCCTCACCGGTCAACTCAAATAACTGGATGTCACCCTCTCTTAAAGTGCATGCAGATTGTGAAAACACCTCTTAAAAAAAACCCAAAAGGCTTTGCATGGACCAGGTCTCTCTATCTTTACTTTTTTATTCGACTGCAGAAACTTTCGTATGATGCATACCCTCTCTCCTTCTGTTGATGTTCCCTCTTTGTAGTATCTGGCACAACTGGGACTGGTCGAGGAACTCAGACGAATTTTCTCCTCTTCACTTGATAAATAAATAGTGATTGGACGGGACGGCAGCCCCCTTCTCCAACACACTGCGTCTCACATAAAAAAAAGTAATAGTGACCGAGTGGTGTGACACGTGAGGCAGAGCAGTGTCCGATTTTCATTTACAAATATTTTACCATTGCCTTGTTTACCGTTCATATAGGCCTGCAAATCCATTAACCGCGCAGGACAAGCACACATCGCCAAGTTGGCCAGTATGGATGGACGGCGAGATAAGCGGTAGCCCCGACCCCCCCGGACATAAAAATCCTGTCTCCTATTGGCCTCAAACACTCACTTTTCTTGTTTACCATTACCATCATAGTTTGCAGCACAAGGGTAAATACATAGCAAAAGCATGCAATAATTTAGAAATGATTCATACAGAAGAACTTAAAAATCATAAAAGAAATCGCAGCTTAACGTTGCAGGACTTCATAAATTACCTAGTAACTTACTAACTCTCCAAGTCATGTCAAGGGTAAAAACTCAAAGGTGTTAATTAGTAGCCATAGTCTATAAACTACTGTCATTTGGCATGCGCCTTGAAGGACAGGTGAGGAATTCAAACTTGTAAACAATGAAAACACACGGTTGCCTTGCCTCTAATTTACCACAAGAAGCTTAGTTCAAATCAAACAGTTGTTGAGCATAGGCTATTTTCTCTATTTGAATGGCAAAATAATTGCAATTTTAGGGTGGGATGGTACTCCTCGATAAATTAATCAAACTCCCCTTCAGTTATTCTCACAATATGTATAAGAGATGCGTTGGTGGTAGCAATTGCTCGGGTTCATATTTGCAACAATGCCATCTATGCCTTCTTATATCTTCTCTGAAGTCAACATCCTGAGATAAATTTATAGGTCTAAAGATGAACAAAAAGTGACTTCTCTGTCCCACTATATCTACCTAAACAGACGAACCATCTCCTGCTACCTGGAATGAATGTTTCCAAGGTGAAACAATCTGAAAGTGAAAATAATTTAGGAATCTTTTTCCCTCTCGATAAGCATGCCCACAGAAACTTGCTACCTGGAATGCATGTTTTCCAAGGTGAAATAATCCGAAAGTGAAAATAATTGAATAATTGTATTCCCTCTCGATAAGCATGACCACAGAAACCACTTTTCCAAACTAATCATTGTGATCTAAATTTGTACTCATAGTATTCAGGTTCCTTTCTCTTGTCTTATTACCTTAAAGGCTTAAAGTAGCATTTAGAACCGACTAACAAATAAATCACAATCATGTTTCATAGCCTGGTCAGCTTTACCAAAAGGCTGACCAAAGGCACAGAAGTAACAACTACCAAACATGTAAACAAGAAGTCAAGAATTAGTGATCACAATAACTAACTATCAAGCGTTAGACAAGCTGTGTGATAACTACGAAAGGCAGGGAATAACTACTACACAAAGCAATAGAAAGGTTACCACTTGATACTGTTGACGATTACAATGATGGTGGGTAGTTGCTATATGGGAAGCCAGTCAAGGAAGAACACACTCTCTCAAGTTCGAACATTTGATGTCCAATGTGTACATGCCTCGCTCAAGTGATGACCTTCCCTACTGCTCCATGACCAAGTAAGTACCAATTGGTCGTGTGAGTACATACCCAAAGTCCGCTGACAGTGAGATTATTTTCTCTTTCTGCCACTGGTTGAATCTACCACCATTGATTCACCGAATGGTATAGTTGCAGCCAGATTCGTCCTGTCGAAGGACAAGGTATATGCCCTACGTCCTATATCAATGGTGCGAATGCCCGAGCATACAATTACTTTGCATCAGTTCCCGGTGCATCGTATTCCCACGGATGTTTGCACCGTGTCTTTGTTGACATTAGGAAAGCTCCACAGATGTTCCCGGTGCATCGTATATGTATATACAATCCAGTGGCACTTAATGTTTGTCACAATCGCTCCCCCGATCAAGCGTCCCTCCATATATTCAGTCAGATTTGATGATTTCACCGTGTCTTTGTTGACATTAGGAAAGCTACTAGCCTTAGGAACACCATGGGACGATAGCTACTGGCATATATAGGAACACCGGTCAACCACTCGGCGGTCATAGACTTGAATGGATGTGTTACCTGTCATCTAGTTCTTTTTAATCTTGTGAAAAGTATCCTAGCTAGTTTTACTACCTAAGAATAGCATATGGCATCTTTACTCTGTAGGAGGCAGAGTATAATAAATACAACACACTGATGTGTAGTAACCCAAGTATCCAACCGACGTTGTTGTCATCACTCCCTCCTTCCCTATCCACCCTAAGAAAATGGAGAAGACATATAATTTGCTTAGTATAGTTTCTTCCACTGCCCTCTTCTTCTCCAAGGATCAGTTAGTGAATGTGACTGACAAAATATGAGCACGTAGATTGAATGAACTCAAGCATCATGATTGTGACTGATCAATGAACTTGAGATGCAAGCTTTATTTACAGAGGCAATTGAAAGAATAGAACTAGAGTATCTCCATCGTGTAAGAAAATAGCAGCACAATCAGATCATCTTAGCTACACAATAAACAAGTAGGACTCACTGAATTTCCTCTCCTTAATTTTCTCCGTCGCGCTGTGGAGAGGAATGGCAGCAGTGCTCAGGGAGGGCAAGTTCCGTCGGGCCGCCAGAGGTGAGAAACCATAGCTAAATGTGTTTGTAGGGGGGCGTGGCTGTGCGAGGGATAGCGCTGATGACTGAGATTTGTACATTTTGAAGTGCCTTTTGGCAAATGTACATGCTCCACAATCCTGTATGATGACTGTCAATCAGCGACACAAAAACCAATATTATATTACTTTGTAATGAGTTACAATTTTCTTTATCACTCCAATACAAAATTCAGTGTTACTGTTTGGCTCCAGTGGTTTTATCTGAATTCTAACGTGTTCATGCCCAGAAGAAACAGAGGGCGTGTTATATCTACAGCTCCGGCGTTGGCAGCTGCGCTCCTTCCAACTCCAATTGGCCAGCGACGAGCGCCGCCTCTACCTCTCATCGAGCTCTGCTCAAATAACCGATTGTCAAGAAGATGTCAGCTTGTTATACCATCTATCTATACACGTAAGCATCTGCTTATTTTGTGAACCAACGTCACAAAATCAAAGGAAAAAAAAAAGCATTTCCTCAGCAGCAAGTTTGCTTCTTCTCTTCACCAAAGTGTGCAAAAAGAGCATTTGTTTCACTTCACAGGAGTGAGGAGAGTGAGGGGTTGGGGTAACAAGGGAACACTTATGACTGAAACTTTGAAGGGCCCTTCTCCTTAGATTCAGACCAACCCACAAAAGAAATTTTCGTTAACCTATGGAGAAACTTTGTTAACAATTTTGCCACCCAATCCAACAAACAAACACACCAAGCATTTTCAAATCAATGCAGAAAAGAAAAATTCCAGGTTGATTCTAGATATGACATAGTACAACTAAGCAGAGCCATAAGTATGCTACCACTACCACGGACCAACTAGGTGGTTAATTGTTGAGTTGCATCACAGCATCACCAACATCCCAAATCCTCAACACCATCTGGCCTCCATCATCCACTTCAGCATTACTCTGACCGTGGTGACCATGCGCTTGAGCTTGCAGCACACCCTTGTTCCACCCTATCCTTCTCAACCCTGTTTCCAAAACCTGTCAAATATCTCAATTTTAAGTGTATTTAACAACTTGTGAATAAAGAGGAACCAAAAGGTACTAGGTCTTAGCTTCGGCAACACTCCGTACATTTCTTACAGGAAAAGCATGGCATGATGAGTTCTTAAATCAAACTACATGGACTAATGCATGTAAACAAAGATAAGTGAATCCTTTTTAAAAAACTTGAAACTATAAAAAGAATTGGACAAACATTGACGGTAAATTCATGTTCCAGGACTTCATAGATTTACTAGCATGGTATTATAATTAATTTCTACACTGAAGGGCAAACAGTCAGGGGTCGCAGTAGAAATAATCAACAGACTACATACTCTGTATATCTTCAGTCATTTGACCCACAAGTAGTGCTCTAAAGAGGCTCAATCCAGACTGGGCAACTAGGCTAAATTTGTTTGACATAGGATCAGCATGCTCGAGAGAGGTGAACATTCAAAGTGATAGTTCATCTCCTCAACAAGAGTGTAATGAATACCGAAGCTTACTGCATCTAGACTATCCCACTATTTAAACAGGTTTGTTGCTTGTCTCTAGGAGAGGTGGACTAAACTTTGATGGTAGCCTTATCATTACCTAGAGCCACTCTCGGAAACTACTCTCTTACCGAGAGCTCCTCTCGGTAACGGTGTGGATCATAAATTTGAAAAAACGCCGGCATCCATTTTTAGAATACGTGACAGCCACTATGAATCTTCTCATTATGGAACATGAAGATTCATAGTGACTGTACGGACTCTTACTAATGAAGACCGAAGATCAAAGCGGTTGGACTATTGAACTATTTAAACATGTCTTCTTGCTAGTCGATAGGCGAGGTGGGACTAAATCTTTGCCGAGAGCCACTCTCGGCAAAGAGTTGCAACCGTGACCGTGTCGTTAGTCGGCGCCGAATATGCCACGTGGCAAAACTTTGCCGAGTGTGACCAGATGGCCCTCGGAAAATAGTGCCTTTGCCGAGTGTAGCCTATTTGCCGAGCAATACTGTCGGCATTATCGTGTGTTTGCCGATTACTTCCTTTGCCGAGTGCTGCTCTCGGCATTCTTTACTTTGCCGAGTGCCCGTTTCTTTGGCTCTCGGCGAAGACGCCGACACCCGGTGTATATGAAAATTCCAGTAGTGGCACTAGGTGGTTCGGTTTATTCCTTCTTGCGGGTTGACTCCAGTCAAAAAGTAAGAGTTCATTTCACAACAATAATAACGGTATACAAGGTCTTAACTATTTGTTGTTGAATCTGTGCTCTTATATACAGAACAACTTTGCCCTTTAGCACACTGAAGAACAGAATTCAGTTTAGAGAGATTGGGCTGACAAAAAAACGGTGAGGAGATGGGTAAGGAGTTTGGACAGACAAGAACAGGAGGTGGCCGGAACAGAAACTTGGCCAAAGCAGGGATCTTCGAAAAGAAACAGAGAGTAATGGTGATAAGCAATATGCTGGTAGAACAATACAGGCGAGAAGATCGTATATTTGAAAATGTATAATAGGTACTCATGGACATGGGTTTACAGTTTTTGAGTGCTCTTCTAATCAGTAAGGGGACATATGGAACAATTTACAAGGCCAAGTACCAGCATACATGTGCAACCGTGAAAGTTTCTAATTCCCTTGAAGGCTGCGGAACTCAGCAGCTACGATATGACGTACTATATTTTACTCCCTCCGTTCCTAAATACTTGTCTTTCTAGAGATTTCAACAAGTGACTACATACGGCGCAAAATGAGTGAATCTACACTTTAAAATATGTCTACATACATCCGTATGTTGAGTCTATTTGAAATGCCTAGAAAGACAAGTATTTGAGAACGGAGGGAGTACTTCTTTTTATGAAATGGATACTACTTGATCAACAAACAAATATTCTTTCCTGGTTGCTCATTATACAAAGTGGGATTTTCAAGAATCAAAATTGAGAAATTTGAAGATGCTCCCAAATTAATATGGGCCACTAATATGTCGCTAATGCCCTCAGCGACGCAAAGATCTTCCTCCTCAGCAGCAGCATTGCAGTGCCTCTCCTCTACTGCCCTTGTCTGCACTTCTCCATGGTTCCGTCTCTCCTTCAGTCCTTCTCTCCATCACCCTCCAGTCTAAAACGATACCCTTACACGTCACTTGGGCTTATCGTTTTCCTGAACCTCGTTCCTATATATGTGATTGCACCTTTCCTACCTTTATCGTATTTAGTTTCTGTATGGTATCGATTTGACCATCCATGAGTGTGATGCCCGGATATATGATCACCAAATATGAGTTTGCTGCATTGGGGCCTTCTTATTATATCAAAGGATGTGTGGAAAAGATAAGTCACACTAGTGCAGAACCGGGCTTTAGTGCCGGTTCGTGACGGCCTTTAGTGCCGGTTGGCGAACCGGCACTAAAGAGTGGGGACTAAAGGTCCCCCCTTTAGTACCGGTTCGTCACGAACCAATGCTAAAATGCAAACACGTGGCACGAGCCAGGCCCGGGTGCGTGTAGTACATTAGTACCAGTTGATAACACCAATCGGTACTAAATGTTTGGGTGTTTTTTTTAATCTTTGCTTTAATTTTGTGTTTTCAATTTGGCTTTATTTTCCATTTAATTCTTTTTTGTTTGCTGGTATTTCACGATACTACAAATTGTACACGTTATGCATATATATAAATAGATTTTCTCGTATGTAGAATCGCATATATATAATATATATCATCAAATGTCTCACAGCCAACACCACTAACTATTCACACATACACATGTATATACATATACAATTTCTCTTACATGTTGCCTTGGTGCCTTCGGAGCACGATGACAACTGGTTCATGGGGGCGGTAGCGGGTAATAGTATTCTGCTTTGGGATCTATGACCTGGTCGAGCAAAAATCCGGCTATTTCCTCTTGAAGTGCTTGTATGTGGTCCGATGGTAGGAGCTTATCCCGCACCGATCTGAACTGTTAAGAAGGAGATCAATATGCATGTGTGTTAGTTGTGTGACTAGATATCAATAATGATGTGAATAGTATTCTGACAAAAACGTACCCAATCCTGTCTATCAGATCTGCTCCTTTCACATGTCATCATGCGAATGTTCTCGCAAACGTAGAATGCACACAGATTGTTCCCCGACGCCTGCCTCAGGGCCTATACGAGAATGGAATTGAATCAGATAACGATTAATCAAGCATGATAATTAATTAATGATATTGAAACAAGAATTAAAGAGATGGTAGCTAGCTAGTACTACTTAATTACTTACCTTGGGTCGACGCCAAAACTACTTTTTTGGCCACGTGCCTGGAGTCACCTTGATGAACTTTGCCCATGCCCTGCCCGCCGGCAAAGAAAATTAATAAAGGGGTTATTAAATAGTTCATATCAGGAACTAATAGTTAATAATGATTGAAATTACCTGTTGACTATCCCCTTCACGATGGTGTAGTCTTTATCTTCTTTAGTTAGTGAGTCCAGTAATTCAACTTTTCCTTCCTCAACTTTAATGTCTAACAAGACCCAGTGCCAACTGCATACGCACATGTTTGCATGTCTTAATTAAGCGGGCATGTGCATAAAATTAATCAACTACGGTAAACCGTATACACTTAATTATTAACATCTAGCTAGCTAGTAAGCAAAAACAGAATTTGTAGTACAAGACAGTGTGACTCACGGGAAGTTGTAAGGAAGTACTATATCTTCATTGGTATTGAGGCACTTCAAGAACTCTAGTATGATTTCCTCCACAGCAGCTTGACAATGTTCAATCTCCCATATGTCCTGATTAATGGTATTTGGGTCAATGAACCCAACATCATAGCGTCCAGCTTTTTTCATTTCATACATCTTCATCCTGCATATAATACCACAGAAAAAGAATATATTTAGGATAATTACATATAATGATTGATCAAAATTATCACTACATAACTAGCTTGAGACTTAAATTACAGAAAGAAATCACTTACAGACAATAGCAACTGACGATAGACTTGTCGAGTGCGTCTTGATTAAATAACTGAAATAGTTCTGGATACTCAATGGCCAGAGCTTTCTCATGGTAATAATGCTCATGCTTGACATTCACCATGAGGGACTCTCGATTGGAAATCTTGGTAATGTTCATGTACCATTGATGCAATTGATACATTCTCATTGGGAGGTCCTTTACCTTGTCTGGATGGACCAAAGGTTTGCCCCGGACATATTGCCATGCTATTTTCGATTATTTAAGCGTAGGCATTGACTCGATTTCGAGGAGTTGTCCAATAAAGATATTGAGCATTTGAGCCTGCATTATATGATCCTCTGTTATTACCACATCGCCATGCTGGGGAACACTAACGGTTTGCCCACAATAATATTTGGCGCGCGTACTACTCCTCTCATGTATTGTTGGCACAACAAGCGGGGGGATCGCTTGCGCCGCCTGTTCTCCCAACTGGGGAACGGTTTTCCCGCATTTTTTGCCAGCTGCTTGTTGGCTCGAGCTTGAGCTCGCTTCCTTCTGTAGTCATGCTCGATGTGCCTTTCTGATTTGGCGCTCATAGTCTGAGTCAACAGGCTTGCGAGCTGGTTCTCTAGCCATACGAATGAAGTGGTCAATTACTTTCTCAGGCACTTTCTCCATTGGCGGCGGTTCCGGTTTCGGTCCAAAATGGGCGTCCACTTGGGCTTGCACTATGGTTGCGTTTTGCTCCTTAGTCATGTTGTAAGGCCTCTGAGGAAGAGGAGCGAGGCTTGGACCATATTTATATCGCTTGCCTTCGCCTGTACTTCCTGAACTACCTCGACTCGTACCGCTACGCACCAAAGCTGCGGGATGTCTCTTCTGCGATTGCTGAGACGGCGGAGACGGCTGACGTGGAGTTGGACCAGGAGAAGTGGCCTGACGATGTGCCGGACTTGAAGCAGGAGGTGTGGCCTGACACGGTGCCGGGCTTGAAACCGGAGAAGTGGCATGACGATGTGCCGGGCTTGAAACCAGAGGAGTCAGCTCACGCGTTCGGGGACTTGGAGGAGGTGGCGGACTTCGAGGAGGAGTCGTCTCACGCGTTCGTGGACTTGGAGGAGCGGGAGTCTGCTGACTCGGTGGCGGACATCGAGGAGGAGTCGGCAGACGACGCGGTGTCGGTGGACTTCGAAAGATGATGCAATCCTTTCTCCATAGGATGATACGATGTATGGCCTCTCCCAGTGTGCGCTCGTCTTCACCTCCAGGAATGTCAAGCGTTAGCCCCGAATATGGGTCCACCACTTCATCAACCATGACATGAGCATAGCCCTCTGGAATCGGGATGCAATGGTAGGTTGCTTTGGGGGTAACTGGAAAAGCAACGCCGTCCGCCACCTTCATGGATATGTTCTTCATTTTGGAGTGTAGCTCACAGTTAGTGTTCTCTATGATGTCATCCACAGGGTATGTATCCAGCAGTGTGTTGCCCGGGGCAGAACCAACGCTGCTTCTCGGCATGGATGGGACGGTGCTTTCCAATGCTGGACGATCATCCGCTTACTGCTGCCGCTGCTGAGACCCCCTTTCCTGGCTAAGTGAGTCGATCTGCTGCTGCTGATGCTGGAATTTGAGTGCCAGGTCCGCGTGCCTTGCTTCTAGGCCTTGAAGGCGTTCTGCGTCCTGCTTCCTCTACTCCTCCTCCAACTTCCTCTTCTTCTCCTCCTCCATCTTCTTTCTTGCACAGGACCTATAGTCGTCATTCCAGTCCGAAAAGCCCTCATACCAGGGAATAACGCCCTTGCCTCGTGTTCTTCTCGGGTGTTCAGGATTTCCTAGGGCGCGCGTAAGCTCGTCGTTCTCTCTGTTGGGCGTGAACTCCCCCCTTCGAGCTTCTTCTATTGCGTCAATTATCTTTTGTTCGGCTCCTTTTAGACTTGCCTTCCGCGAAACTTCGCTTGTCTTCTGGTCCAACGCTCCCCCATGCGCATAGAACCAAGTTCTGCACCTGGGGGGCCAGTTCCTAGTAACCGGAGTGACCCCTGTATCCTCCATCTCTCGCTCAGACTTATCCCACTTAGGCAATCCCACCGCGTAGCCACCTGGACCCAGCCTATGGAACTGCGTCTTTCTTGCGGCATTTGCCTTGTTTTTCATCGACCGTTCCTTAGATAATTCTGAATCCTTGAAGGTCACAAAATCGTCCCAGTGCTCTCTTTGCTTCTCCAGTGTTCCCTTGAAATCTGGAGTCTTCCTTTCATTAGCGAGGTAGTTGGCCCATACAATTTTCTTGTGGGTGTTGAATGCAATTGCCATCTTCTTAAGAGCAGCGGCCTTGACTTTCTTCACATCTGCTTCAGTGAAATGATCTGGTAGGGTGAAATGTTCCATTAGAGATTTCACCAGGTCTTTTTTGGCTCTGTCGTCGACCCAAGTAACACCTGGACGTTTAGTCTTTGGCTCTTTCCATTCTTGAATGGAGATCGGGAGTTTGTCCTTCACAAGAACTCCGCACTGACGAGTCCACTTGTTCGCAATGTTCTTAGGCGTGAGGGGTTCGCCACTAGGTTTGATGGATTCGATGTGGTACTTTACACCATCCTTCAACAATCTGCCCGGGCCTCGCTTTGTCTTGCTGTCTGTAGAAGCAGATTTGCTCGATCCGGAGGGCTGAAAGAAGAAAGATCGATTCGTTAATATATCTTTAATAAAAAAAACCTTGTGATGATCACCATGATGCATGCTTATATAAATATACCTCGCCGGTAGTCTTTGTTATTTGAAGATCAGTATTGTCTGTGTCATCACAAACATTGTCTGTGTCATAATCATAATCATAGTTCATGACTTCATCAGCCCGGTCGTCGAGATCGAATATCTTTTCATCACCCTCTCCGGTATTGTTCAGATATTGGGAGCCATCATCTGCTTCATTCAGATCATCTAGCCTGTGAGGGCTGCGTATGATGTCGAACAATTCCTCTTCTTTCTCTCTGCCGGTACACATCAATGTCGTTGCCGGGTTGCTTAGGGCCTTGGATGAGCACTGGCATCATAATGAACTTCCGCTTCATGCACAACCAAGGAGGAATGTTATACAAACATAGAGTCACAGGCCACGTGCTATGGTTGCTGCTCTGCTCCCCAAAAGGATTAATGTCATCTGCACTTAGACCAAACCATACGTTCCTTGGGTCACCTGCAAACTCCTCCCAATACTTTCTCTCGATTTTTCTCCACTGCGAACCGTCAGCGGGTACTCTCAACTTTCCGTCTTTCTTACGGTCTTCTGCGTGCCACCGCATCGCCTTCTCATGCTCTTTGTTTTGGAACAAACGTTTCAACCGTGGTATTATAGGAGCATACCACATCACCTTGGCAGGAAATCTTCTTCCTGGGGCGCTCGCCCTCGACATCACCAGGGTCATCGCGACTGATCTTATAACGCAATGCACCACATACCGGGCAAGCGTTCAAATCCTCGTGCTCAACGCGATAGAGGATGCAGTCATTAGGGCATGCATGTATCTTTTGCACCTCTAACCCTAGAGGGCAGACAGCCTTCTTTGCTTCATACGTACTCTCGGGCAATTCGTTGTCCTTTGGAAGCATATTCTTTATCATTACCAGCAACTTTCCAAATCCCTTATCAGATACACCATTCTCTGCCTTCCATTGCAGCAATTCAAGTGTGGTGCCCAACTTTTTTTTGTCAGCTTCGCAATTCGGGTACAACAATTTCTTTTGATCCTCTAACATGCGCTGCAACTTCGTCCTCTCCAGATCACTTGCGCAGTTTCTCTTTGCATCGGCAATGGCCCGACCTAGATCATCAGCGGGCTCATCTGATGCCTCTTCTTCAGCTTCTTCCCGCATTGCCGGCTCAGCTTCTTCCCCCATTGTTGTATCATCGTATTCAGGGAACCCATGGCCAGGATAACCGTCATCGTCCTCTTCTTCTTCATTGTCTTCCATCATAACCCCTATTTCTCTGTGCTTGGTACAAACATTATAGTGGGGCATGAAACCGGACTCAAATAGGTGGACGTGAATGGTTCTTGACGTAGAGTAACTGTGACCATTCTTATAGCCAGCACATGGACAAGGCATAAAACCATCCGCCCGCTTGTTTGCCTCAGCGGCCCGTAGAAAAGTATGCACGCCATTAATGAACTCGGGAGAGCATCGGTCATCATACATCCATTGTCGGCTCATCTTCATTACACAACACCGAATAGACCAAATTAATACAAGTTCATACATAAAGTTCATATACAACACTTAATTAAATGCAACATACAAATAACTCTCTAGCTAAAGAAGTTAAATGCAACAACAAATGCGATGAAGATCACAACTAAGGTAACAATTGATCCAACAGCATAATGATACCAAGCCACACTATCAATGGCATATTTTCTAATCTTTCTAATCTTCAACCTCATTTTCTCCATCTTGATCTTGTGATCATCGACGACATCGGCAACATGCAACTCCAATTCCATCTTCTCCCCCTCAATTCTTTTCAATTTTTCTTTTAAATACTCGTTTTCTCTTTCAACTAAATTTAACCTCTCGACAATAGGGTCGGTTGGAAATTCCGGTTCACATACCTCCTAGATAAAAATATCTATGTCAACTTGATGGGCATAATTTGTCATAAACACGAAATGCAACAACTAGTTTTAAAAGAGAATATACCACATCCGAATCATAACAAGGACGAGGGCCGACGGGGACGGATATCAAAACCATGGCACTATGTATAACAAACAACTTACGGGTAAGATAATTATACGATTAACTATATATCCAAATCACACAAACATCAATTTGGTAATGTAAAACATTCATGAACAAGAGCCTCACCACAAGGTGGTGCCGGCGACGGGACGGTGCGGGCGATCGATGGTGGTTACGACGGAGATTTAGAAGGCACTAACTAAACTACACCTACATATGCAAACTAAGTGTTATTTTTGACCTCAAATTGCATATAAATCAAATACTAGCAAATATAATTCCTACCAAATTAATCACTATACAAAGCATTGCAAGAGCTAATCTAGCAATGAGAGTTGAAAGGACAAAGTTGCTAACCTTTGTGATCATTTGAATGGATGGGGGCCTTCAAATCTTGACAAATTTCGGGCAAAATATGTGAGGAGCTTGAGGAGAGAGGGGGAAGAACATAGGAGAGGAGAGGGGAAAGGGGAAGAACAGAGCGAGCTCGGGTGGACAAAGGGTTTATACGACGACCTTTAGTACCGGTTCGTGCCACGAACCGGTACTAAAGGTGCTGGAGGGGCCCCAGACTGAAACACCCTGCCACCACCCGCTTTAGTATCGGTTCGTGGCACGAACCGGTACTATAGGTTCGCCACGAACCTGTACTAATGAGAACGGCTGGCTAGCCGTTGGAACCGGCACTAATGGACACATTAGTGCCGGCTCAAAACCAAACCGGCACTAATGTGTCTCATATTAGGTCCTTTTTCTACTAATGTCATGCTTGACTGCAATAAATGTTTCTAATGTAAAACAATCTAAAGGTGAACCAGTAGCAATGTTCTTATTTAAACATGTATTCCCTCTGCATTAGCTTGGCCATAAAAAACAAAATAATGGCTGCATTCTAATGCTTGCGAAAATTCCATGATGCCTCACACTTGAGCCCAACTTATTTTGCTATTTGAAAGGTGAGTCCATTGAACAATTTTTTGGGTGAAATAATTTCTTGATTAAGCTCACGGATTTAAGTTTGCTCATATCAGTATACAGAAGACACATGAGTGGTGGCAACGGCTTAGGCCTAACAACGACCAACTACGAGTTTTCTGCTTCGGTGCCTCCTTATATCTATTAAAAGAAATGCCGCAATAAGTTCTGCTTGACAGCAATAAATGTTACTGCTAAAGTAAAACAATCTAAAGGTGAACTGGTACCAATGTCCTGATTTGAACGCGTAAGCTTGCCATAAAAAACACAATAATTGTTGCAATCTAGTGATTTGCACAATTTCATGATGTCTAAAGAATGCTACTCATGTCTCAGCGTGCAATATCCTTCCTTTACTACGCTCCTAAGCTGATTACCAAATAGTACTTCACTAGTTCCATTCTAATGCTTCTAGGTTCTAGCAAAAGCAGCCTCAGCCATGTGCAAGCAACAAGATCACAATCACGGCAGCTTCTAAAATGGTCATAATTAACTTAATTGTGCAGAAACTAAACGTCGTTAATGCTCTTGCCACCTTATCCGACTGGCAGACACACCTATCATAATACAGACCACAAAAGATTAACTCCATATTAATCTCCATAATCATATTACAGAACAGAGCCATAAGCACCCTATTTGTGAGCAACATGTTATTAACTGTTGAGGAGCAGCATAACCTTAATGAACGCCATCTCAAATCCTCGACACACCAGCTCGCAGCACCTCCATGCTTTGCTCCAGCATCTCCTTCTCAGCAACTTCCTGAGTACCTTCCCAATATACCAAAATCATTAGACATTAAGGAGCTCACTAGATAAACAATATGTGGAAAATCAGGATTCAGAACTCTGTCTATTCATAGTCACACTGGTATAATATGGAACACAAAAAAAAATTGAGATACGTAACAACAAATCCAAGCTTTGAAGTGTTTACCATTGTGATCTGTAATACAAGTTGGAATACATAGCCAGACAAAGACAAATGAACATAAAGAGGTGGATCCTAAAATAACTTAAGAGTCATGAAATAAAAATTAGCTTCGTGTAGCGGACTTCATAAATTGCAACTACTATAACAAATTTCTAACTAGGGAAACTACGGGTTCTAAGTAGCAACAAATAGAAAATGATGTGTGTCAACTTACAAAAACTAATTGTATGCATTTGGCATCACCAAAAGAAAATTGAGTATCAGGTATGGGCACTCCCCTTGACATTCGCCAAGCTTGGGGGAGGTGCCCCGGTATCCTACCACCTCCACTATCTTTTGCCTTTACTTATCTTAGTTCGATCCATAGTTATCTTTTGCTTTCGATGAATAAAAGTTTAGTTTTATCCTTTCTTGTCGATGAATAAAAGCATTCGAAGCGACATCATCAATTTCCAACACGTTCTGACATTGAAAATCACTCCAAAATGAAGCATTATGCAGCATTCGAAGCAACTAAAGCAAAACATTCACAAAGAAACTAAATGCAGCAAAAAAACTATATAAAAAAATTACTCAAAAATAAATAGAAAAAAAATGCAGAAAAAAAAACTATATAACGCAAAAATATTCACAAAGAAACTAAATACATCAAAAAAAAAACTACTCAGAAATAAGTAGAAGAAAAAAATAAAGCAGAAAAGAAAAATCTATATAAAAAATTACTCAAAAATAAATAAAAGAAAATAAATAATGCAGAAAAGAAAAAACTATATAAAAAATTGTTGGGGCACTGCCCGGTGGGCCTGCCAGACCTAGGGTGTGCAAATTCAGGCCCAGAAGGGTAGGCAGGCTCACAGGGCAGCGCGCCCTTGTTAGGTCCAGAAGCCTGCTATATAGAGGAGTTCGAAAGAGCAGCCGCGGCTAGGTTTATAAACCAGTGCGGCTACCCTTCGCTCGGCGAGGTGGGACTAAACATAGTGCATCGCGGGTGGCAGAGCACAACCATTAGTACCGGTTAGTGGCTCCAACCGGTACTAATGGTGGGGCCTTTAGTACCGGATGGAGCCACAAACCGGTACTAAAGGCCCTCGTTTCCCGCCGCTTGGCCTAGCCAAAATTGGCCTTTAGTACAGGTTGGTAGCTCCAACCGGTACTAAAGGCCCCTCTATATATACTACACTTACGAAAAATATGTTCCATCATCGACCAGTTCGTCACCACTTCTCGCGCGCGCGACATCGCCACCACCGCCACGCCGTCGCACCAGCCGCGCGCCGTCGCCGTCCCCGTCGTCGCTGTCTCGCGCCGCCGCGCCCCGAGTACGTCGCCGTTGATCGCCCCGGCCCGCCGCTCGTCGTCGATCGCCCCCGGCCCGCCGCCCGTCGTCGCGCCGTCCCCGTCGCCGCACGCCGCCGCACCCCGGCCCGCTCGTACTACCCACACACACACACACATATACACACACATACACATACACAGACCCACACACTAACACACATGTACACACACATACACACACACATATTTTTATACTTATTTTCTGTTTTCTATTGTTTAGATTAATGTTAGATGAATTTCGTAGATAAGAATATTAGAATGTTTAGTTGAACTAGTTGAATTAATAGAACTAGTTTATTTTTAGTAAGAAAATTTAGGTATATGAGATTATTTGAACTAGAATTAATATAACTAGTTTATTTTTATTAGTAAATGCTTAGTTGAACTAGTTGAATTAATATAACTAGTTTATTTTCATGCATAAATGCTTATTTGAACTAGTTGAATTAATATAACTAGTTTATTTTTATTACTAAATGCTTAGTTGAACTAGTTGAATTAATAGAACTACTTTATTTTTAGTAAGAAAATTTAGGTATATGAGATTATTTGAACTAGTTGAATTAATATAACTAGTTTATTTTTAGTAAATGCTTAGTTAAACTAGTTGAATTAATAGAACTAGTTTACTTTTAGTAAAAAAAATTAGGTATATGAGATTATTTGAAATAGTTGAATTAATATAACAAGTTTATTTTTATTAATAAATGCTTAGTTGAACTAGTTGAATTAATATAACTAGTTTATTTTTATTAGTAAATGCTTAGTTGAACTAGTTGAATTAATATAACTAGTTTATTTTTCATAAGAACATTTAGGTATATGAGATTATTTGAACTAGTTGAATTAATAGAAGTAGTTGAATTAGTTGAATTAATAGAATTAGTAAGTGTTTAATGTTTCACCTATATGAACATAGGAAATGTCGTCTCACGACGAAAAAGATTTCATTATGTGCGAATACTGTGAAGACCAGCGCGGCTTGTGCGACAGAAATTTCCTTGTTGATGATAGGCGATTCAGCATAAAGTTGGATGAGACCTTCGAATTCGATACAGTAAGTCACAATGACAAGTCTTTTTTCGTAATTAAGCATGACTTATATATGCTTCATTTGTTTGAACTTATAATTTTTAATTTTCACTATTTTACTAGTGCATCCCCTGACATGCAAGAATTTTTGTCTTGGATAAGATAGGTTTAAATGCTACGGAAACTATGGAGGTAAAGAGAGTTTACCTGAAAACTGAGCATGGTTATACTTTTAACGTCAAACTATACAATGCAAACACGTACACCTATTTTGAATGCAAAACTTGGCAAGCACTATGCAAGACTTATGCATTTGAGCCTCATATGGTGATCACCTTTGATATTCGTTCGGAAGATGATATTGAAGGTAATAGAGACATCTGGATCGATGTGCAGACGCCTCCAGTTCTACCATTATGTGAGTTCTTCTCAATCATATTTATGTCTTTGATATTGTTTATTCAAAAATAGTTGACAACTAATTTCTATTGACAGCTTATATCCATTCAAGCAAACATGTCTAGCGCTTGGTAGACAGGACCTACTACTATCCCGGAGCTGAACTAAACTGCGGGGAGATAAGTCATTATGTTTCATGGCTTGAGGATCTTCATACTGTCAAGACAAAATTTTCTTTCTGCACTTAGAAATGTTAGTACTCAAAACGTGCGACCAATAGTGATCGTATTGAACTACGGTCACATCTATTTAGGAATGATGGTAAGATTTTTACTATTTGTGCTCAGTGCATCTTTTGCATACATAATTTTTTTTGCTAAACTTTCATTCCTAAGTATATTAATTAGAGTTGTGCCTTAGTGGATTGAGACTAAAGGTCGCATGTCAATTGTTAGCTTACGACCAAGATATCCTGCGTTGCACATGAGTGCATTCAGGATTTCTAGAAGTGAAAGATTGGAGAAAAATTGTTAACGATCACACAGAAGTACTAGGGGGCAGCAATGAGAAGCGCAGCCCACGATTAGGAGACAGGTTCATCTGCATGCTCCAGTATGATTAATCAGGAGAGCTATACATGTTCTATGCTATTTTACCTGAGAGAGAGCAGCATGAGTGATTTAGCTAGTTCATGCTCTTAGTACGTACTTGTCCTCTCATGTCTGTGTTCTTCGTCCTGAATTTAATCTCAAAGAATGATTTGCTTTTGTGGTGTTATGAACGCTTATAATATTATGACCATCATGTTGAACTCGATGATATTTTTGCTTCTGGTACAAGTGAATGTTTCTTCTTTATGCTAGTGTTGGTGGTGATTAGATAGCGGTGATGACTATGATGATTAAATAGTGATAATGATGACTATGATGATTTTTAGCTAGCTACTCCCTCCGTCCCATAATATAAGAACGTTTCTGACACTACACTAGCGTTTCTGACACTACACTAGTGTCAGAAACGTTTAGTGTAGTGTCAGAAACGTTCTTATATCATGGGATGGAGGGAGTAGTATATATACTGATGTTGATGATATGATGCAAGAGTTCTTATATTAATATGATGATGATGAGTTATTATATTATTTAATGAAAGAAACCGCAGATTAGTTTCAGATGGATGGATCCTATAATATGAATATATATGGCATATACTTGATCACTTAGCTATAGCTAGGATCCACATGCATCCAGTCGAAACTAATCTGGGGTACTTTCACCTAATGATTTAACAACACATTATAATGTAAAACAATCACTAAATTAAATTGAAAACACAGAATTAAAGGAAAAAACACACACCCAAACATTTAGTATCGATTGGTATTACCAACCGGTACTAAAGCCCTACACGCACCCGGGCCTAGCTCGTGCCACGTGGTGCCACTTTAGCGCCGGTTCGTGACGAACCGGTACTAAAGGGGGGTGGGGGGGACCTTTAGTCCCCACTCTTTAGTGCCGGTTGCCGAACCGGTACTAAAGGCCGTTACGAACCGGCGCTAAAGCCCAGTTCTGCACTAGTGGTAGGCACCATCTCCATTTTCCAACCCTCGACACATCACCCTGACCTCCAGCATCTGCGCCATCATCATGATGGCCATCTATGGCCCCTTCAGCTTGCAAATGTTCAGAATGTCTAGTTTCTCCTCAACAGCTGTCTAATTTCTCAAAATTATGCACAACCAAAATGCAGATATTCAGATGCTTGTTAGCTAAAAAGAAGCAACAGTGGGTCTTCATATTGGGTAACCCTTGGCAAATCGCTTAGGAGAAAACATACAAGGAAGCTAGCTGAACAGCTGTGATGAAATACGAGGGCTTAAAACAAATGACGTGCATGATACATAGAAAGTCAACCTTCAGAACAACCTGAGCGATTTGGATAACAAAGACACATGCTAACAAAAATGATCATTACTGATTCGGTAAACAACATGAGCCAAGTAGCAGTGCCAAGAAAACAACCTGCACATACCTTGATCTCCCCCCCTCTGGCTCTAATAATGTGTCTTTGTATCTTTCTCGGTACACAAAACACAAAACACATAAATTAGAAAATTAATTGTAGTTATCAATTTCCATGAAAAAAAAGTTTTAACCAGCTGTCACGTGCTCGTCCTGCAGGAAAATCAAAGCCTCTGTGGCGGAGCAAGAGAGGTTACTAATGCAATCACTAATGATATGTTCCTCAACACTAAAACAATACTTGGATGGCACTACGGATGCCGGAACAGCCAATATGCTGTGGGCTATCCTAGAGAGAACCAGGTACTTGGTTGAGTTGGTTTCCCACTATTGTAAAATATCCAACTTTTTTCCGTGGGCACAAATCATCTTTCAAATATTGATCCAGCTCATTATTTGATTGGCATTTCTTGGACTAATATAATGCACCACTCTGCAAGCCATCTCTTGAGCATGAGGACTCCCAGGATCTTCTTTTTGGTGATGAATGGAAATCTCCCGAGAGTATTTATCTAAGAATCTTTGAACTGCTTTCTTCAATTTGTGTATCCATTTATCAGCATCGGTCTCACTTCCAAAGGCCTTTAAGAGATATTTAAGAAGATCGAACTTGAATCTCCGACCAAATGCAACTAACACACAAATTGCCTGCAGGATTCTTTCCAATACATATTTAACTTGATTTCCATTTCTTCCACCATATGTGTAATGATGATATTATGACTTGATGCTCTTTTCTTCAAGATTTCCTTAACGTTCCTTTTTTTTTTTTTGAAAACGAGGATCCCCCCCCCCCCCCCCCCCCGACCTCTGCATCGCGCGATGCACATAACCATCTTTATTGCATTATTGAACAAGGCCTTACAAAATAAATATATAGATCGACCCAAAGACACCTTCCTTGTAAAATTTGATGCCCTACCTACAAGACTGATGATGTGCCCTAGCCTCGCGCCACACACAACAAGAAATCTTGTGGCCTCAGTAAGCTGCCCGCCGGTTAGCCAGGAGCATCAACTGGTCTAGTAGATCCTCAACATACACCGCATGCGCATGCTATAGAATTCATTGCAGCCTTCGTCCATAGTCCCATCTTGAGCAGTCAATGCATTGATCTTGCCAGACCCATCTGCCGTCGATGCCACCACGTCGCCAGACAACGCCAGCCTACTGCGTGCCCATCAAACAGTATCCAACACCAAGACCCCACTGCACCTTGCCTCCAAGACTCACCGTCGTTGATATTGTAGATGGCACATCGCTCCACCTTGGTCACCACACGAGAAGCATACGGAGACCTGGGCCCAGCCACCAAGCCAAACATTGTCCCTCCAGCCGATGTACAACCCCAAAGATGATGCCCCATGTGGGTGACGACGCAGGAACCTCGCCATCATCCGAACCAGAAGTAGAGATGGCTAGTGTGATAGTTTAGATACAAGTTTGGTTACTGTTGTAAAACACCTTTAGCAACTTGCATACATCTTCAGCCATTTTCCATTCAGCGGGTGACGGAGCATATTTGTATTTCTTGTCTTGTTGTTCTAAAACATTAAATGCACTTCGAAAAGGTATAGCTGGATGAAGTATGTGAAATTCCAACGAGTAGGTACATCAACTGAAGGCTGCTTATAAAAAAATGTCCTGCTTGGTTGATTATCTTTTGAAAATTTTGGCCTCTGGGTTGTGAACTCTTCCCATATTTTGCAGATTCTCTAATATTGTCGACTATAAATTCCCTAATAATGTGACATGGACTTCCTCTCACATTGGTAGGTTCAACTCATACAACACTACTATCGAATCGGCATTGTCTAGACAAAACCAACTTGAATACGTTGAGCTAGTGTACTTTTGCCTCTTAGCTCTAGAACGCAACTCTAGACCAGACGTTTCTTTTCCACTCTGAATCAAATTCCCAACGCATCTCATGCCCGAGGAGATTTTACTATGTGAGTGCCAACGACTAATCGTCCTCATCATTTTTGCTCCCTTCCTGCACTTGGTGATTCTCCCTGTAGCTACTACACATGATTGTGCTACACCTGAACCTGGTTATTTATAGAAGATCAGTGAGTGAATGAACATAGTGGGTGGCCTGGACATTATTCCTTCAACAAACTTCACATGCCTTGTGAAAGCCTATTTCGAGACAAACTTCGCATGCCTGCTGTTGCGTCCAGTTATTTCTACTGCATGTGCCATTTATTTGAATGAGTTCTTTCTTTTGAAGAATTGTGACGTTCTTAGTGTGAATTGCTCACCTGCCGTATGACCAACCATACACCAAATTGGTACCAATGCAGTACAAAATAGTCAATGCATAATGGAGAAACAGCTTAACACTTGGTAGTTTTTAAAACAAATAGTAGGAGAAGAGTGTCGTACTGTATGTTATTGAAAGTCATACATATGTAACGAAAAAAATGGTGTTAATTATTTTCCGACATGAAATAGATACGGTAGAAACATGTGTATGAGTCAACAAAAATATGATTCTTATTTCAATTATTTATATGAAACTAATGCAATATATGTGACGTCAAAAAACTAAATAGCTCCACAAGGCTTTTTTTTAGAAAAGGAGGATGACCCCCGGCCTCTGCATCTAGGCGATGCATACGGCCAATTTATTAATTATTCTCACAAGACCTTACAAAGTAATACAACAGTAAGACTAAAGCCGCCGTCTAAGCCACTCTATCCAGTTGATGAAGGGGCGCAGATAGCCTGGGCCTAATACCAAACAGGCATCGCAGCCAAACTTAACATCTAAGACCTAAGATCCCATTCAGGACGCCTGCCGGGCATGAGTCTCATCGGTCCGGCGTGCACTCAGAGGCGGTCGCCACCAACTTCCAACGCTCCATCTTCAGAACTGTACTAATGCATCAACCTTGCTCGGTCCAGCTATCGTCGATGCCACCACGGCGCCCAACGGCACCTTCTCCCTGCGGGAAAACATTGAGGACGTCGCGGTCGCCACTGATACACCTCAGTACCATGCTGCCAAGTACCACCAGCCGACACAGCTTGAAGTCTTTAGAAGATCTGTCGTGCGTAGCACCTGCCGACCAGGCATGACAAAGCGTAGCATCTGTCGGTCAGGCATGACTTGACATCTCCACCGAAGCTACGTGCAAGATGAAGCCGCTCCACCTCCAGCCTCTCTGAACAGGACGGGAGCACCCCAGGAAGACACGGCGAAGAGTTGGGCACCACAATCACCACGAGAGCCGAACCAGCCGACCGCCATGGCGAAATGACACCACTAAAGAGAACCGTCGCCATCAGGAATGCTAAGAACGCGCTGCAGCTGTCTCACCTCCCCGAGGACCCAAAGCGGTGCCTTCAAGAAGGTGATGGAGCCGGGCACCGCCGCCGCCCAACCAAAGTTGTGGGTTTTCACCCGGGTGCAGGGGGAGGACGAGGGCGAGGGAGCTGGATCTCGAAGCCGCCTTCAAGAAGGAAACAGCGCCTGGGGCGCCGCCGGCGTCGTGGCCGCCGCAGCCAGCCAAGAAATTACTCCGATCCAGAGATCCCAATCCCACATCCGCGCAGTCCGCGACCGGATCCGACCGGATTGACGAGGAGGAAGCAGCAGCACGGGGGCGCCGTCTTCAAATCTGGCGAAGGAGAGCAGCAGGGGATCCCTCCACGTGGCGCCCGCATCCACCGCCAACTCGCCGCCCGCGCGGCGGAGAAGACGCGGTCCACAACTCCGGCGAGCGCCGCCCGCCTCCCGGACGACGTCGCCCTCACCAGCAGAGGCCGCCGCCTCAAACCCGAGGCCCGGGCCGGACGGATCTGGCGGATCCGATCCATGCGCCTGCCCGAACGCGAGAAGCTCCCCGCCGCCACCCTCCTTGGCTGCGCCCAGGGCCTGCCCGGCGCTAGCCTCTGGAAGCGGCGAGGACAGGAGGAACGTGGTGACGACGAGGGGCGGCGGTGCGAGATCGCCCCCGTGTCGCCCTAGCGGGGCGACGCGGGGGTACGGGGTAACCTCCTTTCTGTACCAAATTTACCTGCTACTACATATCCTTTCTGTACCTCCTTTCTGTACGGGGGTTCCTCCACAAGGTTTGTGAGACGTTAATCGCCAAGATGATCAGATGGGACCATAAAAACTTTGTTGCTTTCTGTTTGGGTAATAATCATCTTCACAAACTAAACCACACTTGTTATTTATAAAGACTTGTCACTGCACATGATCGATGATGTATGCACGAGTCTCTGTGCACTAGAGAACTTCTGGTTGACCACACACGTATTCTTCCTTCATATTGGAGGTAAGGAAAATTAGCATGTTTTGAAATTACAATCAGTTAAGCAAATCGTTTATATCCAAGCCTGGGAAACTGGCCAAGTTTAAATTTTCAATATATTCTCTGAGGCCGGAAAAAACTTGACCCTTAAGCTTAGAAACTGGATTGATTTGGCCACCCATCCAGTCGAAGAAATTAGACCAACGACATGGCAGTAGTTTCTCACACGGAGCAACCCGGTTGATAAAGAAAGAAAATCATTCAAGATAAAATCTACATAAATTCCTTTTTAAGAAGATGAAGAATTAATAAAAATCAATTTGGAATCTCGCTGAAAATGATCTTGCAAACAGAAGTAGGAAAACTATTTTAGAGATAACATAGCACTAAAAAAGAATATTATGGAAAAGATGTACGAAACTAGGAAATGTTTGAAATGTGGGAAATAGGAAATATGATGTGAGGAAAAGATGATATATTGTATAGTGTATTACTCCATATTTATACTAGTGAAAAAATGAGCATTAACAGCGTGCCCCGGAAGCGGCTCTGACCAAACAGAATGAAGTCAACCACCCACCCCCGACCCCGCCCCACTGGTTAGTCTGGGTGTAGAAAGCTCCGGAGGCGTTTGCGTTTCCAAAACCGCATTTAGTTTGTGAATACTGGAGGTGGTTTTAAAATTCGAACCGCCCGCGGTCCTTTCCCCCCACTCAGTGGCGGAGCTAGCATTTGAGAACAGGGTGGTCCGCCCTAAAGGAAAATAAATTGATAACAAATATTATAACATATGAATGATCTTACTAATTACCAATAACACACAAAAATAGATCAATACGGTCTGACAAAGACACTAAAATTCTCAATTAAGTCTAAGTTTAACATAAATAAGCCTACATAGTACATACTACATGGACCATTGTAAGTACATACCTTAAGTTCAAAAAGATTATGTTTCTTCCCTTTCTTCATAGCTTCTCTCTGAAAAAGAAAAACAATTATGTCTCCGGTCCTCTTCATTCTTCGAACAATTCTGCAATAAGAATTTTTCTATCAATAAAGCTATTTGGGGGAGGAATGATAAGCAGAATTATGTTGTTCGGCGGTTCATCTACAGGACAGATAGCACAGCAAAAAAACCTAAATCGAAAATTGGGGGAAATTGGGTATTTGAGACCTTAAATCAGGCTCACTTGCTGAGGAGCTGCCGCCCGATTGGGGCACTGAGCGGCCGCTGCCGGCTTTGCAGGGGCATCAGGCGGCCGGGGCAGGGGTGCATCCGCGCAGAGGAGGGGCACACTCAGCTCGCAGGGGGGAGGAGAGGCGGCAGGGGGAACCTCCTCAGCAGCTGGGCGCCGGCGACCGCCACTGGCGAGGCGAGAGGGGCTCTGCGACAGTGCGACCGCGAGGGCATCGGGGGATTAGGGACGAGGCGGCTGGTTCTGCTACTCGATGGAGTCCATTGCTCAATATAGATTTTTTTAGGGATATTGCTCAATGTAGATGACGAAGTGGCTGTGGGCTGTGGCTGCATTCGTCAACACACAAGTGTTTTGGGCCATTATTTTTATCTGGCCCAGTCAGCGATCCATAGGTATATGGGCTGACAAAAAATCCCAAGGTGTGCCGCGGATACGACGATGTGTCGCTGCATGTGCTAAGCTGGCTGTCGTTCCTGGGGGGGGGGGGGGGGGGGGGGGGGGGGCTGAAGTGTGGGGGCCCGGAGCGGCCAGATGAACCCAAATAGCATTATATTGATGAGTATAGTTTTTCCTAGCCCGAGCTACACAACACCTCCTATCCTGATCGTTCCCTCTGGACTCCCACGCATAGAGATACGTCACAGTGTTCTGAGAATTTGCAGTTGTGTCAGAGTGATCAGTTCTTATATTACACCCAAGGGGGACCTGCAAAATCTTAATCTTGATAGGACGCGTTGGCTACTGTTCCCAAATGCTAGCTCGGCCACTAATTCATTGTGTCGCAGTTGTTGATTTTTGACACACCCTCTTGTGCCAAGAATCTTGACGTTTCTCCTTAAACTCAAAATACCTGACGAGTTCCAAGCCACACATCACGCATGCATATGCAGTTGTAGCAGTACAGAGTAAAGACATTGGAAGGCACACAACAAGATCACAATCACATTGACTGGGCATATGATCTTAGTTAGCGTACTGATTTTCTAGAAATTAAAGGCTGCTAAATGCTCTTCGCGGCTAACCTGACAAACAAAAGAACCAACCTTTCTCATATTATAAGGCACACACGCCAGGATAACTCCAGGTTCATTTCATTACAGCATAACAGAGACAAAAGGCCACGCGTGGGTAATGTAATGGCGCCGCTTCTTGATTAGCCATGTCTTGATTAGCGATTTAGCGAGAGACTAATGTAATGGCGCCGCTTCTTCGTCTCGTTTACACATGTCTGCTAGTTCCGGCACCATTTGATCTTGCTTTGCGCCTATTCCCGGTGCATCATATTCCCATGGGTCAAATCCAGTGCAACTAAATATTTTTCACGGCCACCCTCCCGATCAATCCTACGGTCCTTGTCCATATCTCCAGCAGCATTCGATAATTTCGTTGTACCTTTGTGAACACTGGGAAAGCTACTAGCCTTAGGCAAACCATGGAATATATAGGTACAATGCTCAACCACTTGGTTGTCTTATACTTGAATGTAGTACCGATCATCTGACATTTTTTTTATCTTGTGCAAATCATATCTCCTAGATATAAATACCGAAGGATAATAATTCCATTTATTGGGCTTGGACTATACTCTGCCAGAGGCAGAGTATAAATACAACACGATTTCATCCGCAATAGACTAATGAAACAATGCGTTGCCACTTGTTGTTATCACCATCCTCATGCTTAATTTAATACACTAGTAGAAAAGGGGGCATTTATCCCGGTTCGTAAGGGTCTTTAGTCCCGGTTCATGGGTCGTTACTAATACCTCCCCCCTTTAGTTCCGGTTCTAACACGAACCGGGACAGATGGGCCTCCACGTGGCCGGTGCGCCGAGCCCAGGCAGGGGGGCCTTTGCCACCAACCGGGACCAAGTCATCCACGCGTCAGCATTTCAGTGGCCGGGATTTTTGTTTTTTTTCGAGGGGGGGGGGGGTTTGGGTGTTTTGGGGGGTTAATTTAGGTGTTTCATATATTGTGTTAGCTAGCTAATTAATAGAGAGAAGTGTCCTCTCTTATGTCCGTGCTTGGTCGACACTACGTACTATACATAAAGAGGCCCTCGACACGCTAGCTAGTAATTAAGAAAATGAAGGGAACCATTAAGTACAGAAGTTCGTCATGCATACCGAGAGAAGTGATCGATCGACCTCTCCTTCTCCCAGAGATTGGTCGAACAACAAGTTTTCGTATTATCTATCCGACGCTACTGGCTACATACATATACAATATGTAAGATCTCTTAATTAATTACATTCCCCTAGCAATTGAAATTAACTTCCACATATTCTCCGGCTTTATTGATGACGTGGTCAAGAAAGAATCCCGCCAATTCCTCTTGAATTGCTTTCATGCGATCTTGTTCTAGGAGTTCATTCCGCATCTGCCACGTCTAATTTGAAGAAGGGGGTTAATTAATACATATATATGAATGAAACTCAACAGAAATGATGGTGTAATAAAATGAAATTGTGAATATTATTGCTTACGCACTTCATATTGTCTTTTAGAGTAGCCGCGCTTATTTTTCAAAGTCGCGTTGTAGATGAACTCGCACACGTAGTATCCACAGAAATCATTCCCTTGTTCCTACCATAAGCACTTTACGAGAAATAGAGGTCAATCAAACTGATAATGAAGCATTATAAATGACATTGATGAAAGCATAGCTATAGAATCAACGGGAGATGCGCGCAACTAGCTAGCTAGTAGTACTTACTTTCGGGTATGTATATCGCAGCTCCTTCGGTAGTCCCGGAGCTTCTGTGGTGAACTGTTTCCAAACCCTGCAAGACAAAGAAAATAATTATTATTACTTGAGATATTAGGAAATGAACAAAAAGTTGGCGATATGGTGCAATAATGATCGATTGAACTTACTTGTTGAGCAATTCAGTCATGTTCGCATAGGTTTCGGGATCTTTTCGTCTCGAGTCTAAGACGGTTACTAGTCCCTGCTCAAGCTTAATCTCTAAAAGAACATAGTGGAAGCTGCGCACGCATGCATAACTCATCAATTACATTACTATAACCTCGCTTGAGTAATAAGGGAAACCGAATATGCACACGACAGTAACACTCACTTGAAGTTGTAAGGAAAGAGTATGGTATCTTTGTTTTGATTTTTGATCAACGATTGTAGCAAGTTGGCCTCGGCCTCTTCGGCGTGCTTTTTAACCTAAATATCATCTATGATATTTGTGTTAATGAACCCAATATCATACATTTCTTGTTTTCTGCACTCGACGATCTTCAATCTGCATAATATATTGAGGATAATTAATTATAAATACATTCAATGAAAGAGCCGAGCTATATAGAAAGACTTAATGACAGAAATAGTACTTACAGACAGTAGCAAAAGACCGTTAATTTATTGAGGGCCTTTTGATTGAAGAACGCGAAGAACTCCTCAAATGGAACATGCAACAGATCAGTTCCAACGAGGTCGTGCTCCTCTTTAATGTTAAGATACAAACTATTCGTCCCCCCAGACTCTCTGCAGATTTTCATGTACCAATTATGGAATCTTCGTTGTTAGAGATTTTTCATCTTTGACGAGAGGCTTCCCGTACTCGTATCTGTGTTCGTCCACCTCCATGAAATCAGGAAGTTGATCGCCAGGCAGGTAATCTGATAGATTGCCATAACCGGCCATCGTCCCCGAAGCATTAGCGACGATGTCGCCGCTAGACACATTGAGCGGGGGGCACGATTGATTTGCTTCTTCGTCGAGCTGGCAATTTTTTTCGCAGCTGCTTGTTCTCTTGACCTTTGATGCCTGACAGTACTTCCCGACCGCTCCGCTTGGAGATATGTCTGTTCAGTAATGCGCTCATAGTTGGTTCTCGGCGGAGACTTTGCTGGTGTCCTCAGGGCATCGAGAGTGCGCTTTGCTTTCACCGGATCTACCTTCTCCTCCGGAGGTGGATGTCTCTTTGCTTTCAACCCTTCAAAGAATTCGTCCACTTCGACCCGCACGATCTTCGCATTTTCCTCCACGGTCCTCTCGTACGGTAACTTCTCTAGAGGCTTGAGAGGAGGACCATATCTGTATTGCCTCCCGCCTCTGGCTGTACTGCTAGACGCCGGAGCAGACGGAGCGGCTGCAGCGTCTGTCTTCTTTCGTGCTTGCTTACGAGGCGGAGGAGAAGGACTATGACGCGCCGGAGCAGCCAGGGCGGCGGCGGGTCTCTTCTGCCCTTGTTGGCGAGGCGGAGAAGGAGGAGGCTGCTGGCTGCTCGGGCGCGCCGGCCCAGGCGGAGAAGGAGGCGGAGTGCCGCCACGCGACGGAGAAGGAGGACCAGTGCCCTGATCGTCACTCGCCGGAGGAGGACGCAGTGGAGGAGGCGGAGTGCCCTGACTCGCTGGAGGAGGAGGAGGAGGCGGAGGCATCCAATTCAGAAGGTTGATGAGCTCCTTCCGCCATAGGCATGGAGTCTTCAGAGCAGAACCCAGCCTAGTCTCCCCTTCACCGGTAGGATGGTCAAGCTGGAGGTCCTCAAATCCCTCCGTTATTTCATCCACCGTCACCCTAGCATATCCTTCTGGAATCGGCCGGCAGTGAAAAGTTGCTCCGGGTTCAGTAGGATAAACAGAGCCAACAGCCACCTTGACATTCAAATTCATCCATCGCGTCATAATGTGGCAATTTTGAGACTCCGTGATAGCATCCACGGGATAGCTGGCAGGAGCCGTCAAGACATGCTCCGGCTGAAGCAGCTTGGTGGAAGCCACGCTGCTTCTCCGCTGAGATGGCGGGGTAGCTTTGGGGGAAGCTTCGGCAGGTCGTTTGCTGTGATCTACTTCTCGTTCCTCTAGCCCCATTACCCTTTCGTGCAGCGCCTGCAGTTGGCTCTGCTCCAGTTTCTTCCTCCTCTCCTGGGTTTTGTAACCCCCTGCGTATGGAAAACCAACCTTCCATGGAATGGAGCCTGGCGTGCCTCGTGTCCATCCAGGGTGCTCAGGATTCCCGAGGGCCATTGTGAGCTCGTCCTTCTCCCTATCTAGAACGAACGTCCCTTGCTGCGCTGCATTGATATAGTGCCAAGCCTCTTGACTAGTATTTTCAGTTGCTCGTCCGTCCAACGGCACTTCCCTGATAAAGGGTCCAAGGTTCCGCCAAACCCGAAGAACCAAGTCCGGCAACGGTCTGGCCAGTTCATTGTCTCTGGTTCGATCCCTTTATCAAGCAGATCATTCTCAGCTTTGGACCACTTAGGCCGGGCTTTGAGGTAGCGACCTGACCCCGTGCGATGGTGAAACTACTTCTTTGCAGCATTTTGCTTGTTTGTCGCCGACATCTTCTTACTCTTTTCCGATGTCTTGTGGGCCACAAATGCAGGCCAGTGATATTTGATCTTCTCATATTTTCCTATGAATTCTGGTGTCTCTTCTTTGTCGACAAACTTGTTCAGCTCTTTCCTCCACCTCCCGAATAGGCTTGCCATCTTCTTAAGAGCACAAGACTTGATTAATTGCTCTTTAACTGGCTTCTCCGGATCCTCCTCTGGTGGTATGGTGAAATTTTCCTTCAGCTGAGTCCAAAGATCATCTTTCTGCATATCATTGACATAAGACACCTTAGGGTCTTCCTCCTTAGGCTTATACCATTGCTGGATGCTGGTCGGGATCTTGTCCCTAACAAGAACCCCGCACTGAGCAGAAAATGCGTTCTTTGTCCGGATGGGTTCAATCGGTTCACCGTCGGGCGCGATTGCTGTGATCTCAAACCTTTCATCCGAGCTCAACTTTTACTTCGGGCCTCGTCTCCTTACCGAAGTTGTGCTCGATCCGGAGGGCTAGAAAAAGGAAGAAAGATGAGAGTTAATTAATATGTGTACATATACCAAAACAATGAATGCATCAATTAACTAGTCAGCACGGGCTTAACTAATATATATATAACTGGCCAGACTCGGTTCGGTCACCGGAGCAGTCAGCACGGTGTCCTTCTTGTACCTCCATTGGGTCACCGGAGCCATCATGAACATAGCCCTCTTCTTGTACCGGCATTAATGGGCCGGAGCCATCATGAACATAGCCCTGTTCTTCACCCAGTCCTTCCTGACCATCGGTATCATTGAGAAATGACGCAACGACATCACTTCCTTGTGCGATTATATCTCCCAACATCGCTTATGTTGCTTCGTCTCGGGAGTGCTCCATAGTTTCTGCAAATATTTACAACATGTCAATTATTATTCAAACATGGTACAGATGGATATATATTAGTGGCAAACGTAGAACTAGCTAGCTAATCACAATAAGGAATCATGTTAGTGGCCTCGACGCTGCTTCTCTAGGGTTTGGGGTGGCCTAGACAATGCTTCAAGGGTTTAGGGTGGCCTCGACACAACGCTTCAAGGGTTTGGGGTGGCCTCGACGACAACGCTCTTTTAACTTGGTAAATTTGGGTGGCCTCGAGAGAGTTTATCAGGTAGGGGCGCGGCGGGAGGGGGTAGGAGACCAACATCGTTTTTTCTCTAGGGTTTGGGTGTCCTTGAGAGTTTTGGTCGAGCGAGAGGGCCGAGGGGGTGCTGCCGTGGTATAAGTTATCATGGTCGAGAGAGGGTATATATATCGACCGCCCCTCATGTCGAAGTTATCCGGGAGGGGGTTATATCGACAATGACGCGACATACATATACATGGAGAATGAAGAAAGGAATAGAGGAGAAAGAAGAAAAAAATAGACTTTTTATTTTTTTTCTTCTTTCTCCTCTATTCCTTTCTTCTTCTTCTCCTCTTCTTTTTCTTCTTCTCCCTCGTGTTGAAGTTATCGGGAGGAATAGAGGAGATAGAGGAAGATCGAAGAAAAAAAAGAAAAAAAAAGAGGAGAAGAAAAAAGGAATAGAGGAGAAGAAGAAAAAATAGAAAATATTTTTTCTTCTTCTCCTCTTCTTTTTCTTCTTTTTTCCTCTTCTTATTTATTTCTTCTCTTCTTCCTCTCCTCTTCTTCTCCTTTCTTCCTCTTCTTATTTTCCTTTTTCCTCTCCTTCTTTTTCTTCTTCTTCCTTCTTTCTAGCTAGATATATAAAACTTTTCTAAAAATGTAACTTTTGCATATATAAAACTTTTTCTTCTTCTTCCTCCTTCCTTCTCTTCCTTCTTCCTAAATATATAAAACTTTTCTAAAAATGAAACTAACCTAAAATTAATGTACTAAATCAGAGAACTTTAATGTACTAAAATTAATGTATTTTTAAAACACCTTGCATATTACAATTGAAAAAATACATACATTCATACAAAAACATGTAAAAAATACATACATACATATATGAACATACATAAGAAATACATATATCTAAACAAAATACATACATACATATATGAAAATATAAAAACATCTAAAAACATGTAAAAAATGTAAAAAAACATCTAAAACATGTAAAAAACAACTAAAAACAACTAAAACAACGGCGGCAGCGGCGGGGCCGGCAAGGGCGCGCGGTGCTCACAAGGGCGGCGTCGAGGCAGGCAGGGGCAAGCGGCGGGCGGCGTCGGGGTGAGCAGGGGCGCGGAGAGTGGCGGCGACGGCGTCGACCGGGCGGCGACGGCATCGGGGTGCGACGCGGGGCGGCGATGGCGTCGGGGTGCGACGCGGGGCGGCGATGGCGTCGGGATGGCGCGGGGAGGTTACCGCAACAGCGTGGGGAGGCGCGCGGCGACGGCGTCGGGGCGGCGCGGGGTGGTGACGGCGCGGGGCGCGTACGGCGACGGGGGCGGCGACGGCGTCGGCGGGGTGTGAATCGGGCAGCCTGGCGGCGGCGTCGGCACGGGCAACTGCAGAGATGAAGTGAAAAACGCTAAGTCTTTGCTTATACAGCAAAGCCATTGGTCCCGTTTCGTGGCACCAACCGGGACTAATGCCCCCTTTAGTCCCGGTTGATGCCACCAACCGGAACCAAAGGCCTCTTTTCAGCAGCCCAAAGGGCGGGGAGCGGCAGCCTTTGGTCCCGGTTGGTGGCACAAATCGGGACTAAAGGATGGGCATTGGTACCGGTTCGTGGCACCAACCGGTACCAATGCCCCCCCTTTAGTCCCGGTTGGTGCCACCAACCGGGACCAAAGGCCCCTGTGCTGCCCGCGTCGGGGCCAAAGTTTAGTCCCACCTCGCTAGTTGAGAGGGCTCGACAGTAGTTTATAAGCGCTACTGCGCCCACCCTCTCGAGCTCCTCTCGACTGCAGGCTTTCGGGCCTAATCTCACACTATGCTGCTGTGGGCCTATTGGGCCTTCTGCCGGACTGAATCCTGGCCCAGGTTGGGTTTCTAGTCGTATTCAGGCCGTGGTGGCCCAATAGGTGGCAGTTTTTTTATTTTTTTTTGTTTTGTTTTCTGCATTATTTATTTTCTTTTGTTTTTTGCTTTATTTTTCCATTCTTTTTTGCTTTTAGTTTTAGAAAAATTATAAACTTTCTGTTAGTGCCATTAGTTTTCAGATTTGAAAACACTTTTTTGTTTTTTTTGTTTTCTTTGTTGCTTTATTTATTTTGTTTTGTTTCTACTTACAACAAAGTATTTATTGTTGCTATTTTTATTTTGTTTCTAGTTTTTTTGTTTTGTTTTCTGCATTATTTATTTTCTTTTGCTTTTTCCTTTATTTTTTAATTCTTTTTGCTTTTAGGTCAGCAAAATTATAAACTTTCTGTTAGTGCCATTAGTTTTAGAAAAATTATAAACTTTCTGTTAGTGCCATTAGTTTTCAAATTTGAATAGTTAAAATTTTAATTCTTTGAAATTTGTGTGAATCACAAGTTTGTGATTAACTTTACTAAAAAAAATGAACATAGATGCGCCTATAGAGAAAATTCAACCTAAATTCATAATAGTTGGCATGGTATCATACTCATCTGTTACAAAGTTGGCATGGTATCATCATAATAGTTGCGGAGAAAGTCTTCACTTTTTCTTTGCCTATGTCATTTGCTTATTGCGCCGTAACCATGGATAATCTTCATCATTTATCAGGATGCTGGGGTTAGCCTTGACTTTGAAGGGAGGAATTTCATAAAACTTTTCATAATCTTCAGACATGTCTGTCTTGCCCTCCACTCCCACTATGTCCTTTTTTCCTGAAAGAACTATGTGGCGCTTTGGCTCATCGTATGATGTATTCGCTTCCTTATCTTTTCTTTTTGGTAGACATGTCCTTCACATAGATAACCTGTGCCACATCATTGGCTAGGACGAACGGTTCGTCAGTGTACCCAAGATTTTTCAGATCCACTGTTGTCATTCCGTACTGTGGGTCTACCTGTACCCCGCCTCCTGACAGGTTGACCTATTTGCACTTAAACAAAGGGACCTTAAAATCATGTATGTAGTCAAGTTCCCATATATCCACTATGTAACCATAATATGTGTCCTTTCCCCTCTCGGTTGTTGCATCAAAGCGGACACCACTGTTTTGGTTGGTGCTCTTTTGATCTTGGTCAATCGTGTAAAATGTATACCCATTTATCTCGTATCCTTTGTAAATCAATACAGTCAAAGATGGTCCCCTGGACAACAAGTACAGCTCATCACAAACAGTGTTGTCACCTCTGAGACGTGTTTCCAACCAACTGCTGAAAGTCCAGATGTGTTAACATGTAATCCAGTCGTCGCACTGCTCCGGATGTTTGGAGCACAGACTGTTCTTGTGTTCATCGACATACGGGGTCACCAAGGTAGAGTTCTGTAGAACTGTGTAGTGTGCTTGAGACCAAGAATATCCGTCCTTGCATATTATTGAGTCCCTTCCAAGCATGCCTTTTCCAGTCAGTCTCCCCTCATACCGCGATTTAGGGAGACCTATCTTCTTAAGGCCAGGAATGAAGCCAACACAAAACCGGATGACATCCTCTGTTTGATGGCCCATGGAGATGCTTCCTTCTGGCCTAGCGCGGTTACGGACATATTTCTTTAGGACTCCCACATCACTCCTTAGCCTTGGTATGATTTCTGGATCGATCACCTTCTGAGAGATTGCATTGAGGAATGCACATAGCTTCACAATGGCTAATCGGACGTTTTCCGGTAGAAGCCCCCTCAATGCAACCGGAAGCATTTGCGTCATAATCACGTGACAGTCATGAGACTTTAGGTTCTGAAACTTTTTCTCTGCCATATTTATTATTCCCTTTATATTCTACGAGATGCCAGTCGGGACCTTCATACTAAGCAGGCATTCAAAGAAGATTTCCTTCTCTTCTTTGGTAAGAGCATAGCTGGCAGGACCTTCATACTGCTTTGGAGTCATGCCGTCTTTTTCGTGCAAACGTTGCAAGTCCTCCCGTGCCTCAGCTGTATCTTTTATCTTTCCATGCACGCCCAAGAAGCCTAGCGGGTTCACGCAAAGGTTCTTCGTCACGTGCATCACGTCAATTGAAGAGCGGACCTCTAGGTATTTCTAGTAGGGAAGGTCCCAAAATATAGATTTCTTCTTCCACATGGGTGCGTGTCCCTCAGCGTCATTCGGAACAGCTAGTGCGCCCTTTTCAAAGATTACGTGTAAATCATTGACCATAGCAAGTACGTGATCACCGGCACGCATGGCGGGCTTCTTCCGGTGATCTGCCTCGCCTTTGAAATGCTTGCCTTTCTTTTGACATTGATGGTTGGTCGGAAGAAATCGACGATGGCCCAGGTACAAATTCTTCCTGCAGCTTCCCAGGTATATACTATCGGTGTCAAGTAAACAGTGCGTGCATGTGTGGTATCCCTTGTTTGTTTATCCTGAAAGGTTACTGGGAGCGGGCCAATCGTTGATGGTCACGAACAGCAACGCCTTTAGGTCAAATTCCTCCTGTTTGTGTTCATCCCATGTACATACACCGTTTCCATTCCACAGCTGTAAAAATTCTTCAACTAATGTCCTTAGGTGCACATCAATGTCGTTGCCAGGTTGCTTAGGGCCTTGGATGAAAACTAGCATCATAATGAACTTCTGCTTCATGCACATCCAAGGAGTAAGGTTATACATACATAGAGTCACGGGCCAGGTGCTGTGATTGCTGCTCTGCTCCCCGAAAGGATTAATGCCATCCGCGCTTAAAGCAAACCATACATTCCTTGGGTCACTTGCAAACTCATCCCAGTACTTTCTCTCGATTTTTCTCCACTGCGACCCGTCAGCGGGTGCTCTCAACTTCCCTCTTTCTTATGGTCCTCACTGTGCCATCGCATCAACTTGGCATGCTCTCCGTTTCTAAACAGACGTTTCAACCGTGGTATTATAGGAGCATACCACATCACCTTCGCAGGAACCCTCTTCTTGGAGGGCTCGCCGGCAACATCACCAGGGTCATCTCGTCTGATCTTATGTCGTAATGCACCGCATACCGGGCATGCGTTCAGATCCTTGTACGCACCGCGGTAGAGGATGCAGTCATTAGGGCATGCATGTATCTTCTGCACCTCCAATCCTAGAGGGCATATGACCTTCTTTGGTGCGTATTACTGTCGGGCATTTGGTTATCCTTTGGAAGCTTCTTCTTCAATATTTTCAGTAGCTTCTCAAATCCTTTGTCAGTCACAGCATTCTCTTCCTTCCACTTCAGCAATTCCAGTACGGTACCGAGCTTTGTGTTGCTCTGAGCGCCCACTTCAGCTCTTCTTCACGGAGAAGTTCCTTCAACCTCTTCTCCGCATCAAGCTTACAAGACAATTCAGCAGATTGCAGAATTGTAGATTCAGCTTTAACATCTAGGGATCGTATAAGATCTAGGAGTCTATCATTTTCAATCTTATAAACTCCACTTAGGTGTTTGGCCCATCCCCTGAGAAAGCTCCTCAAATGCCTGATCTTATTCTGCCATCTCTCGACAGACGATCTTCCCCTAGTATCCGTAGCCCACTCCCTAGCTAGGAGATCCAGGAAACCTTCTCGTTCAAACCACGCTGTTTCGAAAGAGAAGGTATTTTTGTTTCCCACATGCCTTGGTTCACCGAAGTCTACGAACAAAGGCGTGTGGTCCGAAATCCCACGCGTGAGAGCCTGAACCGTGACGAGAGGGAATTTCTGTTCCCATTCGGCACTTGCTAGCACCCGATCCAACTTCTCATATGTCGGATTGGGTAAAGAGTTAGCCCAGGTGAACTGGCGACCAGAAAGCTCGATCTCTCTCAGATGCAAGCTCTCAATAATGGTATTAAACATGAAAGACCATCGGCCGTCAAAGTTATCATTGTTCTTCTCATCCCTCCTCCTAATGATGTTGAAGTCCCCCCCAACCAAAATGGGAAGTTGTTCAGATCCGCAAATACGAACCAGGTCTGCCAAAAACTCCGGTTTAAGCTCAGGTTGTGCGGCCCCATAGACCGCCAGCAGAACCCAGTTAAACCCATCTACTTTAGACCTGACTCGAAATTTGACCGCGAAGTCACCCATAACAACGCTCCGCACTTCCAGGGAGTCACATCTCACACCAAGCAAGATGCCACCGGACCTCCCTCTTGGAGGAAGACAATGCCAATCGAACTCCACTCCTCCCGACAAAGTGTTAAGAAACTGTGGCGCAAAATTATCCCTACCAGTTTCAGAGAGCGCAATGAAGTCTAAACTGTGCTCTAAAGATGCCTCCGCTAGAAACCTACGTTTAGCCAAGTCCTTAAGACCTCTGCTATTCCAGAAGATTCCTTTCATAGGTCATCATGGAATTTTTTGGCAGTACGAATCCTAGCACTCCTACGTACCGCGGATGCAGGATACACCTTCCGCTTCCACTTACGTTTAGGAATGTTATTTCCCGCAACCCGGTCCTCATAACCGGGCTCCGGTTGTGTAATTACTACTTCATCCACACCGACTTCCTCCTCGTCAGACTCCGCAGACGGAGGAACAAGATCCGCACAGAAATTGTCAAGCACCCTTACCCCCAATGCGTCAATTTCCGCATCATTCATAGGTCTTACAGCCGCTAGGTTTCTAATGGTTTCTAAGGCTCGTTCCGCTTCCAAGTCTAAGAGATCATTAATCGAATTTGAAATTTCAGAATTATCATTCCCAAGCGAAACCCCTACTTGGTTGGCATTATTAATAATCTCATCCTTAGAGAAGTGCAGAATAGAATTGGATAAATTAACTGACATACCGGTTGTGACCTCAACATCACGGAGCTTGGCCGCCCGCATAGCGCACCGCTGCTGTATGTCATCCACCTCCGGAAGGTCCTGGAGACGAGAGCTCATCCGTCTCCCCTCGGAGACCGGGTCTGGGATCCCCCCGAAAGCAATTACCTCCTCCCGAGTAATGGCACTCGGAGGGGCCGGAACGAGGGAGACCTCCGAAGGTCGGGGGAGAAGCCAGAGGGGGTATGCGCCAGGGCCGCCTGCCCTAGTCCCTCCCCCCCAGCTCTCACCCCCGCAGCCGAGAGCACCACCGGCTCGACCGCCGCCGAGACTAGTGGGTCTAGGGCCACCTGCCCCGGACCACTGCCCATCGCCTCCGGCGGGCTCTCCACACGCAAAGCTCCCGAGTGGCAATCATGCAGGGCCACCCGCCCCAGAGAAGGATCACCAGCACCGACCCCAGGCGCCAAAGGAGTCGACACCTGTGACAAGGTAGCAAGAGAGGTAGTCGTGGCCGCCTGCCCCGACACCCCTCCCCTCGGAGAAGGAACCAAGCCGAGCTCATGCCGGCTGCTCGATGGCACCGAAGGCCCTGGGAGCACCGGCGACCCCTGAGACTCCACCGCGCGTACAACCGTCTCTCGAGTGCCATCCGTACGCCGAAGTGCCGGTCCAAAGTCCAAGACCGGAAGCGAGTGCTCATAAGCCTCGTCAAAGTCAACCCGATCACTCCACAGGCGAGGAGGGGCTGACGACGACTGAAAGGATCCAAACCACAAAGAGTTATGAGGCGTGGATGAAGTGTGAGACGGCTCCACTCCGGATCCGTTCTCAGGCTCCTGAGCTATAGGTCCCGAACCGTTGGACTCCTGTCCAGCCTCCTCAGTCGGTCCCCCAGAGCCACCAGCATCACCTCCCCCTTCGTGCATGTCCACATCAGTACCCACAGCCACCTCAGCAAACAGCTCCGCATTCTCAAACTCGATGTCAAGGGGAAATACCTCTCCCCTATATGTCCAATTGACGACATCCGAAACATAATCTATGTCCAAAATACTGACTCATAGTCTGGCCACCCCCTGCGCTCGAGTAAACGCCATATCAACCTTCTCCGTCTTACCAACCAAAATACCCAAACTAGCCACCACACGAACATCAGCCAGAGCCTCAGAAGGTGCTCCAGAGAAACGCAGCCACACCTGAGTAAGCGGCTTCCCTTTAGGCTCAACTTTCTTCCATTCATGAAACTCCAAAATACCATTAGTGCCTGGCACCTTACACATCCCAAAGCTCAGCAATCGCTGCAAGTCCTCAACTGAAGGGAACTCAACTCTGAACACTCTTTCCTCAACAGAAACAAGGTCCCACTGAAAATCACCCGGAGCCAGCTGCTGAAGCCTCTGCACAATCTGAGCCTGTGAGACATCTCCCTGGGTGACCTTCACCAAACCAGTAGTGAGACTCTGAGCATCGACTGGAATCTCCCTTGCAGCTGTTGACTCAAAAAACATAAGCTCAGCACAGTACACGCCGTAGACTATAAGAGCTGGAGTCTGCTCCCTCAAAAAAGGACACTCTCCCGACGCATGTGCTGGCTTGCCACAAGAGTCACAAAGTTGGGCGACGCATTCCGCAATGAAATGACCTTTCTCACCGCACCGGTAACAGAGCATCCTATCTTTCTTGCGAGCATACTTGGATGCGCGCTCTACCTCAGCCCGGTCAGCAGCCTCGGTGTCCTTTGCAGTCCCAGGAACATCAACAACGGCAAGAGCATTCACCACCTCCATTGCCTGGGATGGTAACTCCTGGGTAACCTGGTCCGTCTCCATTGCCGCCTCGGCAGGGTCAGCCACCCTGGGTGGAGGCGGCCGGCGAAACCTCCCTCGGCCTCTACCACGGCCACGGTATCCGCGAAACCCTCCTCTCTGTCTGTGATCCGGCGCTGAGGCCCCCTCAACAAGGCCTCCATCTGGGCCTAGAAACGGTCTCTCAGCAGACCCGTCACTCTGCCCAGCATACCCACGGCCTCCTCCCGTGGAAGAAGAACCTCGATGTTGACCGACACCATATGCGTCATAACCGTCATCTCCCCACTTGCCTCGTGGAGGAGCATTTTGACCCCTCCCTAGCTTTTTTTTTTCGCGAATACGCAAGCCGCGTATCTTTGTATTGATAGAAGGAGAGTGTAGCATGGGATTACAACGCATACATAGCGAAAATGAATAAAACACGAGTACGACCCCGAGTCCACAGTAGGCACCGCCTCACCCAATAAATCCCCCGGTTCCCTTCCCACCCTACCCCAACACGTACGCAAAGAAGCTCCTGTGTCTTCCGCCGCCGCGTATTTTTGCTATACTAACTAGGGTTTCATTTCGCCTCCGAATACTCCGATCGATCGATGGCGGCCAAGGAAGGCGAGAAGAAGATGATCACGCTCAAGAGCTCGGACGGTGAGGAATTTCAGGTCGACAAGGCGGTCGCCATGGAGTCGCAGACCATCTGCCACATGATCGAAGACGATTGCGCCGACAACGGCATCCCGCTCCCCTACGTCGACTCCAAGATCCTCTCCAAGGTCATCGAGTACTGCAAGAAGCACGTCCAGGCCAACCGCAAACCAGACGACGCCAGCTCCTCCACCTCTACTGCAGCCCCCACCCCGGCCGAGGACCTCAAGAGCTTTGACGCCGAGTTCGTCAAGGTCGACCAGGCCACCCTCTTCGAACTCATCCTCGCTGCAAACTACCTCAATATCAAGGGATTGCTCGACCTTACTTGCCAGACTGTTGCCGACATGATCAAGGGAAAGACTCCCGAGGAGATCCGCAAGACTTTCAACATCAAGAATGACTTCATGCCTGAGGAGGAGGCTGAGATCCGCAGGGAGAACCAGTGGGCTTTTGAGTAGAGGACAAGCATCCAGCTAGGCACTGTTTCATTGAATTACTGCTTAGTATTCGACTTTTTTTTTAGACTTCGTATTATGCAAGAAAGAACCTATCAATTACTTCTGAAACTGAATTGTTATTTCTCAAGTGGATGTTTTGATTGGTAACATCATCCTTAGCTAATTATGTGTGTGATTTGAGATATTTTTGGCTATCTTGAAATTGCCATGTTGTTTTAGATTTTATATCTACATATTTGCTAAAGATCTGTCGAAATCTTTATTTGCATTTGGCGTCGGGTCGAATTTAGTGACCGTTGGGTCATTGTCATGAATCTCAGCGTGCAGCAGCAGCATTTGTGTGTCGTGCGGAACTGGTGCGCGTTTTAGTTTTTTTTCGGGTTATAGGTTTCCACTCTCCAGTCTCCACCCCATGTCACAAAGTCACAGTTCGCCTTCTAATTGCCTGGAAATAAAACGCTGTTACTGCTCTTGCTAGCTAATCCGACAAACAAAAGCACCAATCCTTTTCAGATCAAAGGCACACCATACAGGATAACTCCAGGTTCATTCTAGACAGCACTAGCGTTGAGGTTCATTCCATTACAACCAAATAGAACCAAAAGCACCCTACAACGCACCAACTTACTGTTGGTTAACTGTCGACTTGCTTCATAATCTTCAACA